>PVHY01022639.1:0-13133 GCA_004024945.1 Uropsilus gracilis
GGTCAGGGAGAAGCAAAGAAAAATCAGTATCAATGAAGCCTTAGATTTACTTTGATTTCTGGAAATAGGGACCAGCAGGGTTACCCCTCACTCTCACTGCCCCCCTGAAGAACTGGAGAAGAGGGCCCAGAGAGGGAAGGGGGTATCCCAGAATCACATAGCCAGCAAGGACTGGGCTGGGCCCAGGTCCCACTTGTAACTCCAGTCACTGTCTCCATGAAACCATTCATTGCCATTCTGGGTGGCAGATGAAGGGGTGAAGAGAGTTCCTGGGAGACACATGGGGTCACACAGGTTCAGAGCAGGCTGAAGAGAGAACCTCAAAGCCTCCCTCCACCCCCCGCTGTGTTGTCCTCCAGCTCAGAAAACCGCAGCAGCCAGAGCAAGCGCAGCCCCCATCCTGGCTCTGCATCTGGGAACCATGGTTACAGCTGCTGCTTGATTGGCAGGGGGTCCGGAACACCTTCCAGCCATCCCCTAGTTCCTAGAGGTTGTGTCAGCAAGAGCCAGGGGAAAAGCCGGGGGTCACCAGTCGTCCCGGGATACCACCGACTTCACCTTCCCCTCCCAGGCAGTTCATCCGGGCACCTTGCATCACCGCGAAATCCTTTTTAGAGCTCGGAATTAAAAATAAATTTGCAAGCACATAACCAGATGTTACATGGGGAAAAGATAAATAACTCAGCCTGTCAAGGAACTGCCTCATCTCAGTCAACCCTCTCTCTTTCACAAGGTTTTAATTTTTAATTTCACAGCGGTAACTATAGCAACCTGCAAAAATAATGTATTCCAAAGCAAAACAACTTTCTTGGCTCTGGCTTGGCATCTCCATGTTCCCTCCTTCCCTTCTCTCAACCAACTTCATGCAGGTCTGTACCCAGAGTTGATGAGCCTTCTCAGCTTTGAACTCCCTCATTCATTAAGTAGTTAATTCATTCATATTACACATATGTCTTGTCACCCCAGTCAGGTTGCAGCGTTCAGGTTGCAGTGTTTTGGACAATGGGTTCCAGATTGTGAGGACATCAAGTCATCCTAATCTCTTTGGTTCCTGAGTTTTGAGCAAGAGTTTGACCAGCAACTGACACCTGAATTCATTGGAAACCTAATTTGTTAGGTGTTGGAGTGAGAGAATTGAGGAGGACTGAGTCTAACTTCAAACAGTCTACAGTCCTGAGACAGATTTGTAAGCACACAATTACAGTTAGGTCAGTTAAATCTTGGATAATAGCAATGGATAATAAACAAACGGGGCACAAAAGAAGAGAGGCCTAGGAAGGCTTCAGAGAGGAGGTGACTTCTGAGATGGGGCTTGCTGGATGAGTAGAAGTTTTCTGAGTGGTCAAGATAGGAGAGGGCAGGCATGGGAAACAGCAAGTGCAAAGATTGTGAGTCCAGAGGATGCTGAAGAGCTTAACAGAGTAGAAGCACAAAGGGCCTGGAACTCGGTGTTGAGGCGACAAGGGGAAGTCGGCAAAGCAGTGGAGGGTAGACAAAGCACATTTTTAGTAGGTGGTCCTGGGGACAAATGTGGAGAATGGACTCCACAAAGGCAGACTCTGGGGCATGTCAGTGGGAGAGGCCTCAAGGGGGTGGTGCCTGCAGGGAAGAAAAGGAGAATAGAAGTCCTGGGTGGGTTTCATCTGCAGCCAACCTTGAACCAAAGAGTCAAGCTTCTGTAGAAAGAGATCCCAGGCCAGGAAAACACCAAGGGGAATGGGGGGTGGGGGGAGTGAGGCAGGGAAGGCAAGGAATCCAGAGACTCTTCATTGCCAGGTCAGTTACTACCAGGGCCACTGGGACAGCCTTAGCACTGTGCCCCTCCCCTGAGGGCAAGGGAACTGGAGCATTTAGATGCCAGTTCCTAGAACAACTGGCTGAGGGTTGCCAGGAGGCATCAGTTTCCCAGCACTCCTACCTGCTGTGCAGGATTGGGAGACAAGCAGGCTCACGGTCGGAGGAAGGCCCCGCGCAGACGCACATCCTGGCCACTGGATGCAGGGACAGGGTGCCCTGAAATAAGAAAAACAGATCCAAGGAGCATCCACCCCAGGAAGGTTCTGGAAGAGAATAAATGGGCAATGAAAAAGGATGCTAACTTCTCCGGGAGGGTGGGGCAGAGGCAGTGACCCCATGCCACTTCAGGGGTCACATGACAGGCCCCAGGGAGGGAGGGGTACAGGGCCATCCTGGATCCAGGGGCTTACCATACTTGGACAGTGTGCCCCAAGGCACCCCCAGGACCCTGGCCCAGGGAAGCAGAGAGGCCTGCTCAGTCCCTGCTTAGAAGTGGAATGTGGCAGGAAAATGCACATGCAAGGATGTGTTTGTGCAGAGATGGGGGACCCATGTGTAGCCGAAAGGGGGGGCAGGAAGGGTAGCTTCACCTCTTCTGACCATAGTGTCCTGATCTGTAATAAGACAGGACTCACACAAGTGCTCCCGCCTAAGCCTGTGCTAGGAGATGCTTGCGCGATGCCCCTCCACGCTTAGAAGTCGCCCGGTGTCTATTACCTGCCATTGTCATTATTTTCTATAATATTTTCTGAGCACGGCGCACAGGCCAGCCCCCGGGGCATCATGGTCATCAAACAGGCACAATTCCTCCCCGGCCCTCGTGTGGCCTCCAGCCCTGTGGACATGCCGGAATGCTTTCTATAGAATGTTAAAACAAGCAGGATAGGAAATTATGCAGAAAGCATGCTTCTAATTTTGTTTAAACACACACACTCACAAAGGCCCAAGGGATCTACACTGACATGTAACGATAGTTAACACTAGCTGGTGGAATTGGAGGTGGCTTGTATTTTTACAATTCTTTCTTGCATTTTTTTTTCTCTTTTAAAATTTCACAGAGGATTGTTATTTGAAAAGTCATTTTCCAGAAAGAAAGGAAAACAAACACGCTCTTTCCCTGACTCCCTGGCCCTTGTAAACTTCATCGGCCTCCTTAGGAAACAGGAGCTGCCCCATTAGAGGGGGCGCTTGCTGGTACTCCCCAAGGTCTCAGACCAGTCGCGCCCCCCCCCCACCCCCAGACAAGCACAGCAACAAGGCCTCCATTAGCGCAGGGAGCCTGTACAAGTTCTCTGGCCGAAGGCAAGAGCTGAATCTTCTGTCACCCACCTGTGAAGGCATGTCCTGGTCTCACAGCCTGGGGCAGTACTCAGAGCTCACCTGTCTACCTGGAACTGCGAGGCTCACTGTCCAGTGGGCAGCCCCACTGGCCGGCACCCCAAGTCACAGTCTAAACAGCTTTGTCTACAAGCTGACATTTTGGTCATTATCTCTTGACTCCTTGGCCTCCTACCATTTCTGAATTTAAGTGGGGAGAGGGAGGAAGAAGATTATGTTGACATCATAAAGTCATAAGGGCCATTCTTGGCTCCTGGAAATTGGCTGTTAATCTAGATATCAATCACTGATTTTTCTCACATTTCCTAAATCCTTTGATATCTAGAGCTATGTGATAGATCCAATGCTTTTAGAACATTCCAGTAAGTTCTAGAAGGTCCTCTGTAGTAGATGTTATCTATCAGAGTCCCATATAGGGAAATGGCGCCTCCTTCCACATCATATGGGCTTCCACCAAGACCTCTCAAACAAGGCCACGGGGGGTCATAGCTCCCAACCAGGATCAAGGTGATTTTATGGGACTGATACTTGGACAAGGAAATATGGATTGGATGAAGTCAAGCAGAAAAGCTTTGTAGAGTCCTTCTTTCTAGTCATGCATGAGTCTGTCTTTCCCAACCACAATGCAGTTCCTTTTACTTCTTAACTGAGCTGGAATTAGGTTCTGTGTCCACTGAAGCTGAAAGAACCCTGATGAACATACTGAAGGTCAGCTTTGTGGTCACCTAAACCTATGCCCCCTTCCTAAGCATGCGCCTTGTTTAAGAAAACAATCTCTCCCCCATCAAAAATATCTGGAGGCTGACACCACTCCCGCCTTCACTTCCAGGTCCCTCTCTGGATCCCCAAACAGACCCGGTCAGTTGATGCTGAGCCCCTTCCAAGCCTGCCCACAAAACCTCCCACACAGCCCTCCATGCCCTCCCAGTGGCCCCTTGCCCTGGGGAAGGCAGAAAGTCTGGGAAGGAAGCCAGGCACCCGGAGGATGGCGGAGGCACTGGGTGGGGGAGCTGGGTTTGCATGACCAGGCAGAGTGGACCACACTGGACCTTGACAGGCACGGGAAAGAAACAGGACTACGCTGAACCTCTGAGATCTGGGGTTGTTTTTACAGCAGTTATCCTGCCCTGATGAATATAATAGGGGCCGCTCTGGAGAGCTACCAGAGATCTATCATGCTGCGGGGACTCAGAACTGCTCATTCAGACACAGATCTTCACGGAGCTCCTGTTTCCAGCCTGCACAGCACCCCTGCCTCGCTCTTTATCCTCCTCTGCCCACAACTGCCTCTCCCCGCAACTGTCCATCTCTCTGCCTGTGCTGCGAGTCCCTGAGAGTCAGGCCCTTATCTGCCTGCTTCCTTTCCGCTGTGTCCGCGTGCCCGTGTAGGGCCAGACACATAGTAAGAACTCAATAAATATTGACCGGTGGACTTTTCTAAAGGGCCAACGGCACGGAATTGTGGTGACGTGGAAATGAAGTCCTGGTCTGTGACACTACATCGCACCAAGTAGGTCCTTAGCAGACAGCCACAGAGTGAAAGAGGCGCTAAATAAAGACAGGCGAGGGCTGGGGAAGGCTTCTGGAGGGCAGGTTTAGCCAAGACTTCTCCCTCCAGAGCAAGCTCTCTGTGGTCTGTGGCTGGCAGTGAAACTCGTGCAAGAGGGGACCCTGGGCAGAGCGGGATAGGGGCGGGACGCCCTGGAGAGAGCCCCAGTTTCAGAGTGTTTGGGCTGTGGTGGGGGCGCAGTGACACTTCAGGAAATCACATTGCAGAGGCTCTGCTATGCAGGCAGACTCCTCACCCTTGCTCAGTATAGAGGTGGGTGTGGGATGCCTGCTCTGTGTCTGGGGTGAAGCTTCCCTTTCACAGTGTGAAATCTCACCAGGAAGTTAACTCTTTGCACACCATCCTCCATGGTGGAGACAGGCTCCAGGGAGTTGGCTCAAGCAAGACTCCTAGGATGCCATCCAAACTGCATGCCTGGGCTGGGGCTGGGGTAAGGGCTGGGGGTGGGAGAAAGGGCAGGGTTCATGTCACTTGACATGGTAGTTAGTAATCTGGTCTCCGGAGCCAGAATACCTGGGTTCATATCCCAGCTCTGGCTGCTGATTAACTTTGAGACTTTGGTCCGCTTTGCTTATCCAAACCTCAGTTTTCTCATCTGTAAAATGGGATGATAACATTTGCAACCATGCTAGAGGATTGTTGGAAGATTAAATAGGGCAGTACAAGTCAGAAGCACAATGCCCTGGACCACGTGTGGGTGGTGGGCAGAGTGAATTCATATCTTCTCCCTTGGGGCAGTGCAACCCAAATGAAAGTTCTGATGTTTCTTAACCCAGTGGTGGCACTGTGCCCCATGATGTGCAGCTGAATCTTTGGGGTTCTTCTGACTGGTGGCTCTAAATGGGCTGCTATCATTCTCATTTCACAGTGATTAACACTAAGGAACAAGGGTTCTGAGTAAGGAGAATTTGAACCTGGTACCTGGGAGCCAAGACCAGTCAGCTGATGGTGCTTCTTGGATCCCAGAAAAGGAAGGAGGGGGGAGGGCAGGATGAGGGCTCTGAACTGGCTTCCAGGAGGAGTGGGAGACAAGCAGGGTCAAGACTGAGTGGGAAGGAGGAGAAGGGAGGCCTGGGTCTGGGGTGAGTAGTGCCAGCACGGGGCAGGCCAGGTGGGGCCCAGTGGGACTAAAGGGGGGGCAGGAGGGCAGAGTCCAAAGCACTCAGGGAGCCCCTGCACTCGTGCAGAGCAGAGGAATGCCGCAATCCCCTCTCGTCACCGGGCTACACTCAGTTAGTAAATGAAAGTGAGGTCACGCCCTGCTCTGCTCAGCCAGCTCCTGTGGCGCCTCATTGCTGCCCAGAAAAGCCCGAGTCTCCACTGTGGCCTGCGAGGCCCTGCCCTCATGACCCTTGCTGCCCCCTGACTTGCCTTCAGCCAGTCTCCCTTTGCTATTCAGCTCCGGTGGCCACACATTCATGGAGCATGCCAGACACGCTCATGGCCCTTCAGCACACAGGGCTCCTCTCAGATGGACGAAGGTGGCCTCTCTTCCAAGACCTCTCTTTTGAGAGGCCTGGCCCCTGACCATCCCATTTGAAATTGCATTCCCCCTCCTGTACTTGCTGGTCCCTTTCTTGATTTAATCATCAATTTCCCACAACACTTACCACCACCCAACAAACTCTGTATTTTCCTTACTATTTGTTTAGTGCCTGGCAGCCCCTATGCTCACGTCAGCTCCACCAGGCCTGGGATTGGGCTGTTTTGTTCACTGCTATCTTCCCGGAGCCTGGCACATAGTAGGTACTCAATGAAAGCAATTGTTGGATGGAAACAAAAACAACAATGATCTCATCTCTTTCACAGTAACTCCACAGGCTGTTTTTCCCAGTGTATTGGTGAGGAGACTGAGGCTCAGAGAAGAAAAGGTGCTTCATCAATGTCATCCAGCAAATAAAAGGGGCATGGTCGGTGCCCAGCTCACCCTCAGGGAGGGAGGACTTGTGCTCAGCTTCTGGGATGGAGAGAGTGGACTCTAATAGATCCAATCGGGTGCTCAGAAAAGGACAGAACTCACCGTCTCACCTCAGGGCAACAGATCCAAGAAACCTGGCAGCAGCATGAGCCCTCCCAGTGACTTCTGGACCCCTGGGTGCTTCTTGACAGCTGGCTGCTACCAAGTACTTAGCAGCACGAAGTGCTGTTCTGAGCTCCTCTCAGACCAGGCCCCCCAGTGACCCTTGGAGATAGATCTTACCAGTGTCTCCAATTGCCGGGGTGGTAACTGAGGCACAGGAAGGGTCAGTAGCTTGCCTGGGGTCACACAGATAGTAAGTCAGTTTGGACCCCATCTGATCCCCAAGTCTGTCCATGTGGTCACCAACAGTTGCTGCCAGTGGCCTGGGTCTCAGCCCACACACCCAGCTGGCCTTGACAGTCTCCCAGGGCTATCAGGGTCCACCCTGGGGGTGGGGTGAGCTCTGCTGCTCCAGGCTGGCTCTGGCTGCCACTTTCTGGTTCCCATCATTCCAACCTGGTGGGGCAGGCCATGGCTTCATGCAGCATCAGGCCCCCAGGCTCAAACCAAGGCTCTGTGCATTTGCTTGCCAGGCCTCAGTTTCCTCATCCAGAAAAGGGGAGAGCGCAGCCCTAAATCTCAGGCCGGTAGTGAGGAAGGAATGAACATAGGGCTTGGAGTGACAGCCCCTAGTTGAAGCGCCTTCTCCTGGTCCCGTGGACTTTGCCGCACATGTCTCTTTCTCTCTGCCTCCTCTTCTGAGGCATGTCTGTCTTGCTTTGAAAAGCTTCTCTTTGTCACTTTCCTTCTTTCTTACTCCCTTCTGGGTCCTAAGTCCTGGCTCTGCCACTCCGTTCTGCATGGACTCTGTGGCAGGCAGCCATTCTAGCAGTGGGTGCCCTCTAGGAAATTCTCCTGGGCACCCCACTGACTGAGGGTCCACGGCCCCATTCTGACCGTTGGTTCAGGGCAGGGTCAGGGGACAAGCACTGTAAGCAACTCGCCATCCCACCTCCCAACAGGTGAGGGGGGCCGGCTCTGAGCTGTCCTTTGAGACTCACTGCTCTTGCCTTCAGTCTCCCCACCTGCAAAATGGGAGTAAACAGAACCCGAGTGGTAAACATGAGGTGAGAAATTTTGTCCAAAAAATACTGCCTGTCTCTGCATGATTTTGGCCCTGGCTTTTGTAGCATGTCTTTTGTCTGTCTTTGTCATTCTGTTTTCATATATCTTTCTCCTCTCTTTCCCCCCCTCCACCTGGAAATGAATTCAACCCCAATACTGAAGTCAAAGAATTGAAAAAAGAGTGGTTCCTGCGTCCTGGCCCCAGGACCAGTCAAAGGGCCTGCCCAGGTCCACCCGGCCTCGCACCCTAGCACCACTCAAATAGAGCATCTCCCTCCCCTGCAGCCTCCACCAAGCAAAGCCCAGGGAGATGGGGGATCCATTGTGCAGGAATGGCCCTGCTGCTATGGAAACCAGCGCTTAGGCAACACTCAGAGATGATCCATTGGGGAGCCCGTGGCCTTGGGGGAGGGGGAGAGGCCAAACTGCGCCTTGGACTTCGCCCTCCCATTACTGGCCCTTGTGACACCGGGCAAGTCACTTAACCTCTCTGAGCCCTCTCTCCCTCACGCCGGGAGCAGCAGCCCCCATTAGCTGTGGGTAATAATGCCCGCCAGTGACTAACGCTGCGCTGCGGCTTTCAAGCCTGAAAACACGCCAAACTGCCGCTTGCTTTCATTACCGAGAGCTCGAAATATTCTAGTGCCAGCTGGTTTCGCGACCCCGGCCACCCAAGGGCCGCTGAACAATTTCCATGATAGAATTCCCTTTCCGAGAGGTGTGGGTCCACTCAGAGTCACCCCGGAGCACGCTAGCCCACACACCCATCACTGAGCTAAGCTGCTGACCCTGCTTGAGACACTCATCCGGGTTCTTCTGCCCGGAAGGGAGCAAGTGAGCTGGAGCCTGGGGTTATCTCACTGCAGCGCCAGAGTCAGGGGTCTTCCCTGAAGGTGCATTTTCCTCCCCAGGCTCCTCAGGCTCTCCAGGGCCACCAGATTCAAGGACTCATCAACCTGACTTTAGAGACTTCCAGCATGGGCCTGAAAGGTTTCCCAAAGATGCCTGCCTTGTTCCCAGGCTCCACAGCATCAACCCGCTCAGCTTGGCCCACAGGAGGGGTAGGAACTGCCTGCATCCCTCCATCCCCTTAGGAGCATAGACCAGTGCCTTAGCTTCCTCGGATATGACATACAGGCCATACTAATATACACTTCCAAACACCCCTCACATAAACCCATTCATACCAAACACACTGACACACACCCATTCACACCATATTCACACACTGACACATACTCATTCACACCATACACATGGAGACACACCCATTCACACCATAATCACATAGCTTCACACACCCACTCATACCATACACACACTCATTCACACCATACACACACCCACACCATACCCTCTCACACATACCACACTCACACACTCGCATCCATTCACACCATACTATCTCACACATACCATATTCACACACACCCATTCACACTATACTCACACGTACCTACACCATGCTCTCATACACACCCCATACTCCGACACTCACACTCATTCACACCATCCTCTCTCACACACACACCATACTCACACACTCACCACTCAGTGGCTACCAGCGAGCTGTGCACTTTCAGGCCTCCCGCCTTTGCTCATGCAAGTCCCTCTAGACTGTCCCCACATGTTCTCCCAGAACTCTCCAGGCTCCTCTGCACACCCCCTTAACTAATTAGTCTAATCAGCAGAGGACACTACGATCGGCCCACGATGACACAAGAAGTGTGTGACTGCAGAGCCTGCAAGGGAACCCAGGCCTCTGGGGGACACTGAGTCCAGCTGCTCAGAGAGCATCCGTGCATTCCTTCAGCCAGCCAGGCGTCTGCTTGTTTGTTTTTACAACAAACATTTATTACACCCCAGGCAGGCTGCTTGGTGCTGGGGACCCAGCCATGAACAAGGCCAGTGAGAATGAGAGCACGTGCAGCCCAGAGAGGCAGACAGATGCTAAACAAGTAATTACAAGCATGATGGATGCCACAAAGGGAAAGCAGAGAGAGCCCTGGGAGAGGACAGGAGGGGGCCTCTTCAGTCTCCCATTTGTACATAGTTTTGTAGCAGGCTTGCCCCAGGAGTGGCCCTCAGAATCCCCAGGAAGACAGTTTAAGTCCCTCCTTCCCTGGGTCTGCAGACTCAACATCCACAGAGTGAGGGGGTTCCCTGCTGAACATGTGCCCAAAAAGGCTGCTCTGCGGTATGAGGACCCATTTTAGTGTCCTGGAAGAGGTGAAAGCACATATATTTGCATCACCCACCGTGTCCTGAGATCATTACCTCAGGCTTCAGGCTTCAGAGGTTGGGAAAGTCATCCCAGTTTACAGATCAGCCAGCCAAGGTTCACTAAATCAGGACTGATCAGGACTGACAACCAGGCCTGGCGGAGTTCAGCCATCCAGGAAGGTCCTCAGACGTGGCTTAGCTCTGGGGTGCCCAGCATGCAGCCCCACAGACTAGGGAAGGGGACCCAGGGAGCCAGCACCAGTGAACCCAAGGTGGGGAAGACCATCACAGGTCCTCTGTGATAGGGGGTCTTAGCAACAGGGTGATAAGAGGCTCCGTCATCAGAATGAGTGGATTTCCAGTCAGGCACCTCCCTTTATTGGCTGTGTGGCCTTAGACAAGTTATCTAACCTCTCTGAGCTCAGTTTCCCCATCTGGAAGATGGGAAATGTGGTGGGACTATCGCCCAGGTGGCTGTGAAGAGCTTTACCCTTTTGGCCTCTTCACAGTCCCTCTCTACCCCTCCATTCCAGTCGCACAGGCTTGTGGGCACTTGCTAAACATGCCAGGTCCTCTCCCTGCTTAGCAGTTCTACACACGCTGTTCCCCCTGTCTGAACACTCTTGCTCCAGGTAGCCACAAGTCACTCTCATTCCACTGTGTCCTTTGAGTTTCTGCTCAGATGTCACCAGAGGAGCCTCCCTTACCATTCTGGCAGAAATAGCCCCTGCAGCATCACCCGTGTCCCCCTGAGTGGCCTTATTTTTCTCCCTTACACAATCTCTAGCCTTTACTCCCATCTCCCTGCACGAGAACATAGGTTACTTGAGGGCAGAGATGTTGTTTTCTTCATGGTCTTGCACTCGACCAAGGCCAGTGTTAAAAGCACACAGGCCGTCTGCATCCTCAGGCCTGTGGTACCCCTGGCAGCCCAGTAGAGGTCTAAACACTCTACCTGGAGCCTGGTAGACAGCAGGGCCCACGCAGAGCATCTGCAAGCCAGCCCAGGCCTCTTGAGCCCCAGCTAAGATGCTGAAGACAGGACGATGACTCCCCCTGGGCCCCTCCCCGAGTACCCTGGAACTGGCAGGCAGTAGGAAACCATGCCCAAGCTTGGCAGGGGCTTGGCAGGGGCTCGGTGCCGAGGGGCAAGGCCCTGCCAACCTCACTCCCCCAAACAGTGACTGATTGTCCCAGAAGCTCCTGATTCCCTTGAAGACCTCCCAGCGGTCACCCCCTCTCAAAGGGGCCGGCAGCCTGGATGCTTCCGGCCACAACAGGGCATGGTGGTCTCAGCCTCACAGGAGGCCCTAGGACTTCCGGGCCTGCTGGGAAGCATAGCCTGGGGCTGCGTGGAGAGCAGGCGAGGACAGATCCCGGGGGATGCTGGCCCTCTTGGCATTTGTATGCAGGTGCAGGCCTCATCATGAGCTGAAATCCATCACCAGAAAATAAAACACTCAGGGAGGCCAGGCTTCCGAAGACAAACGGCTGAGGGCGAAGGTAACAGCCACCTTGTTGCTAAGTGCTTGCTGTGTCTCCCTCTTGGGGTGTCTCCAGTAGGGCTCAGGGACCCTCGTGACAGCGTGTGGGGACATGGAGGGTCTCCGTCTCTCAGGCAGGGGACTGGGCCCCAGACAGGATACGTCACTTTCCCAGAGAGGGAAGCCAGCGTTGGAACCTGGGCCTTCTGGGGCCAAGGCTCTCGGGCCCTCTGACCCACCCCAGACTTTCTGGGGCAGCAGATGGGGCCCAAAGGGGTCAGTCGCTAGGTGTCATGTTTCCATGGCAAAGCCCTGCTCAGAGCACTGGGTCAAAGCCTGGCCTCTGACCTGCATCAGAAAGGGATGCAGGGAGCTTACTAGAAAGTTTATTTTCAGGGGTCCATTCCCTGTGAAGGGGTGGAGGACAGTCTTTCACCCGGGAAGCCTCATCTTTGGCACAGAAAGGCTGAACTGAAGGCAGCGAGCCTGGAGACAAGAGGATCTGGGGCTCGGGGTGCACTGAACAAGGTAGCAAGAGTGAGAACAGGGCTAATGGGATGGTAGGAAGAGACCCTTTAAACAGACCAGACCAACCTAGGCCCAGTGGCTACAGAGATGAGGGAGACAGGCTGAGGGGGTATGAGAATTCTGGAAACTAGAAGGACAAGGGTGCCCAGGAAGAGAGAGCAGGTAGGGAGACTGAGCTCCTTATAGGCACTTTGAGGCTGAGGATCAGCAGCTACCCAAGAGGGGCACCCAGGAAAAAACCAGAGCTACCTGGTGGGAGTCATGGGGTGGGGAGGAACTTCGGGTTGAGGAGGGTGAAGTCACCCTCTGAGAGATGAAGTGAGAAGTGGGGGCTCTCCAGTCATAGCCCCCCAAATCCTCAGAGCACCCTCCTACAGGTCTCACACTAGTTCTTGGCCCCACTCTCTCAGTTGGGGGGGGCACTTGTCCTACTCGCCTCCGAGAGTCACACATCATCATTTGGGGGAGAACCCATCTCTCTCTAGGTGCCCCAGCACCTCTAGGTGCCTGAATATGAATGTGGCATTAAACGTGACCTAGGCCAGGTGTGCTTTGGTGGGGTGGGGTCACAGGATGGAAGTTTGCAGTGGGTAAACTTTGGGAGCTCCCTTATTCAGCTGTACCCCCACACTCACACTCACACTCATACTGCCTGGGCTTAGTGTCTTACCAACAGTGGGACTGTGAGCAAGTTGTTCCCCTCATTTGGTGTCTGGTATGTAACTGCTGGGAAAATAGCAGGGACAGGGTCAAGCTGTGGAGTCCCTGCCTGGACCCCATATGGACCCCCCAAGTCTGCTCGAAGGGGGTCAGAGCTGCAATCATGTGACGACTGAATGTGCAAAAGGCTGCACACAGTGGTCCCCGGGTAAGAGGCTGGGCCAAGGTTTCCTGCCCACCTTCCAGACCTGGGGGTTGTGTCCCCAGGCCGGATCCTGGAGCCATGGGCTGGTCACAGGGTGATCAGAGCTCTGGAGGGGTGCTGGCAACAAAGGAGACTTGGATCAGATAATGTGAAGCGTCTTGTTCATCCTTTAGTGGCAGAGAGAAGGGAGCACTGGAAACCCAAAAGTGGGCAGGGGGAGAGATGGCTGACTTGTGCCACTGG
>PVHY01022640.1:0-22111 GCA_004024945.1 Uropsilus gracilis
ACCCAAAAGAGACCTATATGTGGGTACAAAGGGACACCTGCGCTCGGATGTTTACCGCAGCACAATTTATAATAGCAAGGACATGGAAGCAACCTAAATGCCCCAAAACAGATGACTGGATGAAAAAAATGTGGTACATATACACAATGGAATATTACTCAGCAATTAAAAATGACAAATTTGATGAATTTATGGAAACATGGATGTACCTAGAAGAAATCATTCTAGCAGAAACGAGCCAGACAGAAAGGGACAGAAACCAAATGGTTTCACTAATATATGGTCAACCAAATGAAACTGCACAAGGGGAGAATGGGGACCAGCTGGAGAGGGTGGGAAGGGGAGGTGGTGGGTGACCCCCAGGGACTGAAACGATGTGAAATATATATAAATAAATAAATTTAAAAATTAAAAAAAAGAAAAAAAGAAATAAAGGTAACTATTGTGTGAAGTTTAAGGTTTAATAAAGAATTTTTGTCTTATTTGCATCTAATTAAAAGGTTTTTCTCTCATTTAGGAAGGTGGTAAAAGGATTTTATTGAATCCTTGCCCCCTCTGCACTCGATTTCATTAGCACCGGTGCTACAGTGGGGCAGAGATTGGCCCCAAGCCAGTGGGGAAGAGCAGATATCTAAACAACTATCATTCTGAAAGATGAATGCATTGATGGTGCTTTTCACCCTTTCTGACCCAAGCCTGGAGTGTAGCACAGAGCACCTCCCCCAAATGCTAGGATCCAGCAGTGGGACTTGCTTTGTGCTGCCAACAGACACAACCAGAGGGCTGAAAAGCCTCATCTTTTGGGCTGATTCTCTGCCACCACCGTTAGAACATTCTGCACTAGAATGCAGGTATAAGAGAAACATATGGCCTGGTCACCTTGAGGTCCCATGCTACCTGATCTTGGATATTTGAGTAAGTCCACAACCGAAACTGTCCTGGGTCACAGACTTATGAACTAAATATTTATCACCCAAAGCCATGGAATGGAGGTATGGTTTTTATATAGTGTTTGCTGGAAACTGATTTACTGTTTGAATAAAAAGAAAAGGGTGTTCTTAGGGTGGCAAGATTGACCTAAATAAGAGTTTATAAAAGAGATAGAATGCAAGACTATATGACAAGAGCACAGGGAGACAAAAATACCCAGAATGTAAGGCAGGGCACCTGGTGGAGGAGGGAGAGCTCAGGAACGAGGCCAGAAGGGGTTGTGGGGGCCCTGAAGCTGCACAAAGAAGCTTGGATTTGGTCTTCGAGGGAAGGGGACAAACCATCCTCATGGGCATAAGGGCAGAGTTTAAGACACTAATCAGAGGGCAAACTTGAAACAGACAGCTCTGCCTGGGAAGCTGCCAGAGAAGAGTCGCTCTGCTGGGGCAGCCAGACTACAGCTTACTGCTTCACCCTCCAGAAATTGAGAGTGGGTATGTTCAGACCTCCTTCCCATTCCAGAGGAGGAAGGATGTCACTATAGGGAAGGTGGTAGTCTTCCTCTACCCTTCTAGGTTCCTACCTACAGCTGAACAATAATTAAATGGATGCAAGAGAGGTTAGCAAGAGAAAAGACAAACTTCAATTACATGTACACAAAGGCCCATACACAGAGTAACGGAGTCTCTCAACCTGGCCTTCCAGGGAGACTACATCTTCTCTAGAAAGGGGCCATATATTCAGGAGGAAAACAAGCAAAGGAAAGAACATTGCAATTTTTAAAAAAGAAAATTTTGCAGCATTTATCACGTATGTATCAAATGACTAGACTTTATAAGCTCTAGTCTGGGATGATAAAACTGTAAGAATGTTACCTCCTAGACCACCACTGAAATTTATCTCCTGTTTTTAGGAAGACAATTAGGCAAAAAGTATCATTCTTATATCTTCCACCTCTTTAATAATTTCTTTCAAAGTAGTCAGCAAATCACTCACGCCCATCCTGGGAGAGCCTATCTTTGCCCCAACACCACAGAGAACTTGAGCATCTTGTTCACACTCTGACTCCTGCATGAGTTCTCACGAAAGAGTAAGGTGGAGAGAGAGTTGAGACTGGGAAGTAACCTCCTTTTTCAGAAAGGTCAGAGTAAACTTCTGCGGTAAGACGATTATAAAAGGTTGGGGGACTTGGAAATGGAAATGAAGTTTCCCTAAAACAATAAAAAGGGAGAGGGACAAGGATCTGCTTCAGCCCTGCCCAACAGCCCGGAGGCAGGAGACATGGACACTAGGGGCTTCACACAGACTTCCCCAGGAGGCTCTAGGGCCTAGAAATTTAAGATCAGAGTAACAATGGTTTAGGGTCAAGGACTATGGGGACTTTAGTGGTGGGTGTAGGGTGGTGACAGACATCTAGGAGGTGTGAAACTAGTCCCCTAAATCATATATAGTGTTGTAAACTATGTTACTTCAATGAAAGGGGGAGGAGGGAGAAAAGGGAAAGGAGGAGAACAGGAGGTAACACACATATAAAACCTGGCAGGGGTCTGAGGACCTAGAAAATTGGAAGGCAGTTATGTGTTATGGCCAAGAACTCCCATACAAAGAAAATGTAGCCAGGGGGATATGGGCACCACTAGGTAGTTGGAAACCCCTGACCACCATCAGCTCTACCTAGGTCACAAAGAAACTGTCATTGCAAACTGCAAACTTCAGTGAATTAATAGTGATAATTACTTCCCCTGAGTTAGGTGACCCCAGATATCTGCACACTAACCATTTCTCTTTTCTTTTCTTTTTTTTTTTTTCCTTTGAGACTACGTCTCACTATTTTTGCCCATGGAACCTCAGGCTCTCATTGCCCGGGGTACCACAGACTCAAGCAATCCCCAGCCTCAGCTTCCCAGGTAGCTGGGATTACAGGCAAGTGCCACCATGCCCAGCTATTTTTTGGGGACAAGGTCTCTCTATGGGCCCCAGGCGAGACTCGAACCGCGATCCCTAGCCCCGGCCACTTCATAGGCAGAAGCTTACCGGCACGAGCCACCGTGCCTGGTCTAACCATATCTCTTTTCAAGGCCTTTTCCAGTGAAACAATCCATCCCAAATCTCTTGCTGCTCATGTGTATGGGAAGAATCAGTACCACTTTTCTTTTAAGTTTGACTTTTTCTCATTCTCCTCTGACTGGTCCAGGACTAAGTCAAGCACACGGAAAGGCCAGTGTCAGTGAGGCAGGGGTAGTTTATGGCTGGAAAGGTGCTTCTTGCTCGTCTTGTCTGGGAAAAATATCAGGGGAAATGTCTGGGAAAAATGTCAGGGGAAAGCTGGTGCAGCTGGCTGGCTCAGCATCTGGCAGGGTGTTAACAGCATGATTCTTGGGTGGAAAAATCGTACTTTCCACCCCTCCTGCCAAAATGATATTCAAACTGGCAAGTGTGCATGAACAGGGGGCTAAGGTTTGGCCAGGAGAAAGCAAACTGTGTACAGAAAATTAGCTGCCCTGTGCCCTAATCCAAAGAGAAGACTCTGGGCCAGTGGGTTGCTGGGCCTGGGGCTGGTTGGGCTTGGGTATTTAGAAACAGCTTGCGGTTGAAGCTGGGACTGTTTGTACCCAAAAGCCCAGAGAACTCACATTTCCGATCACTTGCCCCTAGAGATTAAGGTATTTCTTCTGGGAGTCTCCATATCCTGGTGGCTGAGCAGGACTGAAGGCTTAGTTTCACAAAATGTTTGGAGTATGGGCAAGAGAATCCAAATAGTAAAGTGTTACATCCTCAGAGATTGGTTGTTCACCTCACTAGTCTGTGATGTTGGCTTCCTAAGGCTCCACACTTCTGTTGTTTTTGAATTTATGAATCTTTGCCCTCTTCAAAAGACAGCAGGGGGAGAGAATTTTAACCTAGAAAATTGACAAAACTCTTTACCTGGAGAAGGTAGTTTGGGTTGTCTTAAATTCTACAGGTGCATTTTCTTTTATTATTATTATTTTGATTGATTAAAAACACATATACACACATACGTATATGTGTGTGTGTGTGTGTATATATATATATATATATATATATATATTTTGTATACCTGGGGATTATCCCACCACTGTGGCACCCATGAATCATCATCTTAATCTCTTATGCACATCCCTCCCCTGATTTTACCCTCCTCCCCCTCTCTTGCTCTATGTTTCAGTTCTATTTACAGTTAGCTTTAAATTTTGCTTGTCCTTTTGTTTGTTTTCCCTATATCCCACATGTGGGTGAGATCATCCATATGATCTTTCTGGCTTATTTCTGCTAATATGATTCCTTCTAGGTCCATCCATGTTATCACACATGCCTCAAATTTGTCATTTTTGGTTGCTGAGTAATATTCCACTATGTGCCAATACCACAACTTTCTGATCCATTCATCAGTTTTGGGGTATTTTGGTTGTTTCCATATCCTGGTTAATGTAAATAGTGCTGCCATAAACATCTGATTATAGGTATTCTTTTGAATTAGTGTTTTTTGTGTCCTTTGGGTAGACTCCCAGAAGTAGGACTGCTGGGTTGAATGGTACTTCCATTTTTAGTAATTTAAGTGTCCTTCATATAGCTTTCCATAGTGGTGGGACAATACGCATTCCCATCAGCAGTGGAAAAGTGTTCCTTTTCCTCCACATTCACACCAGCTCTTGGTGCCCATTTTTTGGTAAATGTGCCATTCTTACTGGTATAGGTGGTATCTCACCGGGGTTTTGATTTGCATTTCCTTGACTATTAGTTAAGCATATACCTAGCTGCCATTTGTATTTCTTCTTTAGAGAATTGTCTTTTTACCCCTTCTCCCCATTTTTTCATTGGACTTTTTGCTTTGTTTTTGTTGCATTGTGTGAGTTCTTTGTGGATCATAATTATCATTATCAGACACATCACTTGTATGGAAAGTGAAAATTTTTTGTCCCATATGGTTGTGGGCTTTTTATTTTTATTTATCTCTTTTGCTGTACAGAAGTATTTTTGTTTTATGTAGTCCCAGATGTTTGTTTGTTTGTTTGTTTTTGTATCTGAGGATGTGTCCTGAAAAAGTTTTTGAGATGCTTTGCCTACATTTTCCTCAATTTATGTTATGGTTTCAGATCTTAATATCCAAGTCTTTTATCCATTTTGAGTTGACTTTTCTACACAGTGTGAGGGAGTGGTCTAGATTCATTACTTTGCATGCAGTGGTCAAGTTTTCCCAGCACCATTTACTAAGTAGAGTGTCCTGGTTCCAATGTATATATATTGCCCCTTTGTCAAAAACTAGTTGACCATCCATGTGTGGCTTTAATTCTGGGCATTCAATTTTGTTCCATTGGTCTTTGTGCCTGGTTTTGTTCCACCACCATGCTGTTTTAATTATCATGGTTTTGTGATATAGTTTTAAGTCTGGGAGAGTGATTCCTCCATTCTTTCTTCTTTTAATCAACAGGGTTTTGGCTAATCAAGGTCTTTTATTAGTCCATATGAATTTCAGTAATTGTTGCTGTGTTTCTTTGAAGAATGTCATTGATATTTTTATTGAAATTGCATTGAATCTGAAGATTGCTTTTGGTAGAATGGCCTTTTTGATGTTAATTCTTCCAATTCATGAGCAGAGAATGTCTTTTCATTTCTTTATCTATTCTTCTATTTCTTTAAAGAGTGTTTTATAGTTTTCTTTGTACAGGTAGTTCATGTCTTTTGTTAGGTTTATTCCCAGGCATTTAATTTTTATTGGTGCAATGGTATATTAACTGTTTTTTTTAATATTTCTTTTTCTTCAGACTGATAGTTTGTGTATAAGAAGGCTACTAATTTCTATGAGTTGATTTTGTAACCAGCTACCTTACTGAACTGGTTTATTATTCCAAGTAATTTTTCTGTGGATTTTGGGGGGTTTTCTACATAGAGTTTCATATCAACTGCATATAATGATAGCTTCATTTCTTCTTTCCCTATTTGTATTCATTTTATATCTTTCTCCTCCCTTATTGCCCTAGCTAGAACTTCCAGTAATATGTTGAAAAAGAGTGGTGAGAGTGGGCAAGTCTTAATTGAAATGATTTCAGTTTTTTCCCATTCAGGATGATACTTGATGTGGGTTTGTCACAAATGGCTTTTATTATGTTGAGATATTTTCCTTTCATTGTGAGTTTTTCAAGGGCTTTTATCATGAATGGGCATTGAACTTTGTCAAATGCGTTCTCTGTATCTATTGATATGATCATAAGGTTTTTGTTTTTTTTCTTGTTGATGTCATGGATTATGCTGATTGATTTTCAGATCTAGAATCATTGCTGTGCCCCTGGGATAAGTCCCACTTGGTCATGGTGAATAATCCTTTTTATGTATTTTTGGATTCAATTTGCCAAGATCTGTTTAGAATTTTTGTGTCTATGTTCATTAGGGGTATTGGTCTATAGTTTTCTTTCTTTGTGCTATGTTTGGTTTTGTGTAGTGATTTCTTTCTTTTCAATTTTTTGGAAGTGTCTTCTCAATTTTTGGGAAGCATTTTAGTAGTACAGGTTTTATTTCATCTTTGAATGCTTGGTAGACTTTGTGAAACCGTCTGGCCCTGGGCTTTAGTTTTTAGGGAAATTTCTAATGACTGCTTCAATTTCTCTGCTTGTGATTGGCCTGCTTATTATTATTATGATTTTTTTTGAGACTAGGTCTCACTATTTTTGCCTGTGGAACTGCAGGCTCACGTTGCCTGGGCTACCATGAACTCAAGCAATCCCAGCCTCAAGCTTCCCAGGCAGCTGGTATTACAGGCATGCGCCACCACACCCAGCTGTTTTTTTGGGGACTAGGTCTCACTACGTACCCCTGGCAGGACTCAAACCACAATCCCTGGCCCCACCTGTGGCTTCCTAGGCTGCCACTTAGAGGCATGTGCCACCATCCCCAGCCTTGATTGGCCTGTTTAAATCTTCCATTTATTCATCAATTTTAGGTGGCTGTGTAATTCTAAGAATTTGTCCATATCATCCAGATTTTTGTATTTGTTTGCATATAGATGCTCATAATAGTCTCTGATTATTCTTTAAATTTCTACCATATCAGTTGTAATTTCTCCTCTTTTGTTTGTGATCCTGCTTATTTGTATGTTTCCCCTTCTTTGTGAGCCTTGCTAGGAGTTTATCAGTTTTATTTATCTATTTATTTTTAAGAACCAGTTTTTGGTTTTGTTGATCTTCCCAATGGTCTTTTTGGTTTCTATTCCACTTATCTCTATTTATTTATATTTTTGTTATTTCTTGTCTTCAATTGGTTTTTGGGTATTTTTGTCTTTCCTTTACTAGCTCCTCAAGAGACTAGGTTATTTCTTTGGTTTATTTCTTGCTTTTTGGTATGAGCCTCTATTGCTATGAACCTTCCTCTTAATACTACTTTTGCTGAGTCCCGTACACTTCAGAATGTTGTATCATCTTTGTCATTTGTTTTTATGTAAGTTTTAACTTCATGATTTCCTCATTTTCCCAGTAGTCTCTCAGTAGCATGTTGTTCAGTCTCCATGTAGCAGATGGTTTCCTTGCTTTCTTTTCATTGTTGATTTCTAGTTTGATGCCTTTAAGATCAGAAAAGAAGTTGATATTTTTTATATTTTTTTAAATTCACTCTTTAAATTACAATGTCAGGAAATGGTTGTTGGGATGCCTCCCTTTCCCCCTCATTCCCCTTTGTTCACTCAGACTCCTCTCTCCTTGTTTGTTGATCTATGTTAAGTCCATTGGTTTCTTTCCTGTGGCAGTGTCCTTTTACTGGGTGAGGAACTGTGTTGGGACACAACAAATTGTGCTGTTAGGTTTTCAGTCTTTGCATTGGGCAGCCAGTCCATGCTTATTTGAGATATATCAGTGTCAATCAATTGTTTGCTGTCTTCTCCACTTCATTCTCTGTGCCATTTTGCTGCTTCTTCACCTTATAGTTCTGGCATCTGGCTTAGGGGGCATTGCCCCCAGCCATTATTGGTTAAAAAAAAGTTTCTCTGTGGGGACAGGCATCTATGAATTGTGATTACAGATCTCCCCTCACTAGAAAAGGAGGTCCAGCAGTCTGGGTCCCTGGGCATGTAGGCACCTGCCAGCTTACATTGAAAGTGTCTCTGGATGGGGTGTTGAGCCCCAGCACCAGCAAAGTTGTGGGAGTTACTTGGTGATATGTCTTTTCTCTTCCTACACAATCTTGTGTCTTGAATTTCTGGTTCTGACCATGCTATTTTGGGGCAGGTAATGGGTATGTTTAGGGCTTTTATTTATTTCTTTGTCTCCTTAAATATAACTGTATATGGGTTGTTGTTTTTCTCATTCAAGCTGAGGAATAACTGAGGTGAGAATGAACCAGAGGACCCCCCCAACCCGTGCACCTGGCAGGTTTACAATCCTACCCGCCTACCCGGAGGAAGTGAGAGAGGAGCCCTGGGGCCACAGGCGGAGGTTGCCAGGTTCCCCCAGTGGAGAGCAGCTTACCTGCTCCCCTGCCCATGTCCTCTGCTCAAGAGAGCCAAGAATGTAGTGTTAAAGTCCCCTACCATGTATGTATTTTTACTGATGTCTGCTTTCAGTGTTGTTAGTAATTGATGAATTTTGGTACTCCCTGAATATAGTTAATTATTGCTATGCTTTTCTCATGTATTTTCCCCCTTTTATCCTTAGGAAGTGTCCTTTCTTGTACTTTGTCACTATTTTTTTAGTTGAAATCTACTCTATCTGTTATAAAAATGGCTACCCCTGCCTTCTTTTGGGAGCCATTTGCTTGTAGGATTGCTTTCCAGTCCTTTACCTTCTCTCTGTGCTTATCTTTACATTTCAAATGTGTTTCCTGGAGACAGCAGAATACTGGGTTTTGTTTTTTTGATCCAGTCTGCTACTTTGTGTCTTTATTTGGTGAGTTTATTGATTATTGATATTTGAGAGTCTGAAGTTGTCATTTTGAAGTTATGTTTATTTCCTCCTTTGGTTCTTCCTGTTTATTATGCCTGTTGGTTTTGGTTTTAAGGTTTCTTGTAAGATTTCTTGGAGTGAAGGTTTAGTAGTGGTGAATTTCTGAAGATTTTTCTTTTCTGACAAGGTGCTCACCTTTTCTTCATAAAGGAAGGAAATCTTTACAGGGTAGAGTATTCTTGGTTGGCATTTTTTGTCTTGGAGTTTTTTAAATAAGTGATTCCAATTTCTCCAGTGTCTCGTCAGAAAAGTCTGAAGTCAGGTTTTCCTTTGTATGTTATCTGTTTCCTTTCTCTAGATAGTTTCATTATTCTGTCTTTGTATCTTGGACTCTTGGAAGCTTTACAATGATGTGTTTTGCTGTGGTTTCCTTTTTCATTAAAGTAGTTCAGTGTCCTTCTGCCTTCTTGTATGTCTATTTTCATTTCCTTCTTCAGGTTTGGAAGTTTTCCTCCATTACTCTTTTCCTCCATTATTCCCTTAAATATCCATGACTCAATTCCCTTGACTCTCTCTTCTGGGATTCCAATTACTCTAATATTTCCTTTCTTTTAAGGTCTGAGTTTTCCTTCTGTCTTCTTCCTTAGTATTTCTCTTTTTGTCCTCTCTATTTTGGTTTCTTTGCGAATACTGATTCATTCTTCTTTTCATCTAATCTGCTTTCATGGCTTTTCCCTGCATTTTTGAGCTCCTCTGTCACTCCATTTACATCCTTTTTCTGCTTTCTTCTTTTTTGTGTGGGAGGGGATTCAATTCAGTCTTCAGTTCATGAATTATGTTACTCTTATTGATCCAGTCTTATTTATATTTTGCTATTTTTTCTCTTAACTCTTTGAATACTTCTGTCATGCTGAGCTTGAATTTTTCCTCTGACAGATGAGACATTTCTTCATATCATCATTTTGGAGTTCTGGAGGCTGTCTTTCCTTTGGTGGTTTATTGTATCCTGGATAGCTTGCTTGAATATTTGCATTTTCCCTCCTTCTCGTGGTTTGCTTTTGACTTTGCTCTATATGTTGGGACACTATGGCTCTTATACTGGTTAGCATGGTTGTAGAAAGGCTTGTACCAGATCCTGGATGAATTTTATTGTGTGTTTGAGCTGCTTGGTTAAGGTCATAGTTACCAGTTGCCCATTACAGAGGTTGATATTTTCTTGCAACCTGGGATGCTGAGTGCTCCCTCAATATCTGATCAATGTAGCAGGCATATCAGGGGGCCCTGTGTGCGGAAATAGCACAGGTACCCACAGTTACCTACTCCTTGTTAACCTGGGACACCAGGAACCAGGTGTGGCAACCTCTCTTAGTGTCAGATCTCTGTGGCACACGGATCAGGGTGCCATGTGAAATGGTGCAGAGAACTGCAGTTATCAACTCCCTCTTCACCTAGAATATATGGCACTGGGTATGGTGACTTCCCTCAGTGTCTGGTGCCTGTGGTGTATAGATCAGGGGTCCTGTGTGCGGAAATGGCATGGGGACCAGTAGTTTCCCACTCCCTTTTCACCTGAAATGTAGGGCACCAAGTCTGGTGACTTCATCTGGTGTCTGATGGTTGTGGCATGCAGACCATGCAGATCAGAATTGTGTACAGAATTGCCATGGGGAACCACAGTTCCTTACTCCCTATTCACCTGGGATGCCAGGCACCAAATCTGGTGGCTTTTCTTAGTGTCTGGTGGCTTTGGTACACAGATCAGGGATCCCTGCATGTGGAAATGGCATGGGAACCCTCAGCAACATGTTCCCTATGACACAGGTGCATTTTATTCCTCCAGCACTGAACCCTCAGGCTCTAACAGTAGCCACTCTCTAAGATGTGCAGAAGTCATCCCAGATCATAGCCAGGAAACAGGATGATGGAGATGAATCTGGGACCAGATATCTGCCCAGGAAATACAGAGCTTATGGATAAGCAAAAAAAGGAACTAGTTCTAACAGGAACATCTGAATCCAATTGCTTAGGGAGAACATAGCACTTTGGAGAGTGCTTTTTCCTCCCCAATGCAGGCAGGCAAACACAAAGGTCATTCAGCAGGCTCTCCCGGCAGAGCTTCTCTTCAGATTCACACCCCCAGATCCCCTCAGAATCATTGCAAGCACCTGGCTTCTCTCAATCACACCACCATGATTCTTTGGAGCCATACTCCCAGATCCCTGCAGAATACCATTGCTCCAGGATCAGATTCAAACAATGCTAGAAATATATAGGTAGGACTCAGAGGCCTTAGTTTAAAAACCTAGAATGCATGGGATAAGAAGAATACAATTTCCCTGAAGAGTGATTATTATTTTTATGGGTCATAAAATATTTTGAGAAGCTAAAAAAAGGAGTCCTGAACCCTTTCCTCTAGAAGATTGCGTGAACACAAAAGTGTGTGTATCCTGAGAGGGAGTTCACAGGTCTTCCAAAGCCTCCTGTGAGTAAGTTAAAAACCTATGTGTCCTCTGCTTCCCTTGACTGAGTGGGATGATTATCTGTAGCACAAAACTGAATTCAGCTCTTCCAATGCAGAGTCTTCTTTTTCCCTCCCTGCACCTATCTGTCTGAGGAGTTAAGGGCCTTCTAAGGTCCAGTGGCCCTTCCTTGGAGGACTGGAATCTTCCCTGTCCTTATGCTTGACCTCAGCCTCAACCTCATTTGTTTCAAGAACTGCAGCTGGGACTGATGCCCTTCCTGCCTTTACTGCATTCAAGGTTGGAGTCCCAAGCCTTTGGTTTGGCAGCTCAGGGTCAGTCAGAGCTTGGATGCAAGCAGGCTTGCCTACCTGCAGGGTTCAGACTTAGTGGGCAATGGGCCTCATCTTGGCTCAACCCCACAGTTCCAAGGAAGTCTCCAGGCTTTTTCTCAGGTCCAAGTCATAGTCTAGGGGGAAAATCTGTTGGCAGCCAGACACAGGTATGAGAAATGACACATGAGCAGAGATTACCCAGCCACTGTGGCTGGGAGCCTAATAGAGATATGGGCCATAAGGCAACTTTATTAACAAAAGAAAGGGGTATTTATAGAATGGGGAGGATAGGCAGGTGGTCACTATCTTTGATTTAGGGAAGCCAGCAGCATTGGGCAGGCTCAGAAAGTCATTGTAATAAATCAGTCTTAGTTTTTTGGGGACCAGTTAACAAGAGAGGTTTGGTTGTTTTGTTTTTTTTTTTTTTATCTTGCTTGCAATGATTTTTCTGGTTTGCAAATGGCGCACAGCAAAAATCCACACACTTTCTTTTTTTCTCATTATCAATTTCAGCTATACTACCTCTATCAAATCTCTATCACCCTCTCTTAAACAATTTGCAATGTATCCAAAGGCCTTCTTAGACATGGTTCATTTATTGGTGTCCTACTGTCAGTTCAAGCTGAACTCCTTCCTGAGGTTCCCTCCCTCACCCTCCTAAGCTCCCACCCTGCCCCTGGGCAATTTTTTGGTTTCTCATTGTACCACAGACCACCAGTCTGCCCACCAATACCCTGAGGACTGATGGCCTTGCAGGAGGAGGAAGTGAAAATGGGACAACTTGTCAACAGAGAGATGGGCCACTTTCCTGGAAGACTAGATATTCTGGAGTTCCTGACTCAAGTGACTCATTTTCTAGTGGACAAGCATCCTTGTGGACAAGGATATGGGCAATAAGTCTAGGATGCTTTCAACTGTTAGTGGGGAGATGAGTTTGCTTTACT
This sequence comes from Uropsilus gracilis, assembly GCA_004024945.1. Taxonomy (NCBI): domain Eukaryota; kingdom Metazoa; phylum Chordata; class Mammalia; order Eulipotyphla; family Talpidae; genus Uropsilus; species Uropsilus gracilis. The sequence goes on from PVHY01022640.1 coordinate 12,555, forward strand.
ATATCACTGGGTTATTAAGACCACAGAGAATAGAGACTATTGCCCATGTCTAGTTTATTAAAATCTGAATCCAAAAAGTTCAAAAATAGGCTCATGAGTCACCCATCAGAATCATAACTCTGGGAAGATGGTGGTTAGCTATGAGGAGAGGGAGGAGGCTTCAGGAACCTAGCCCTAGGCATGCATCAAACCTCAAGCTGTGTTTCTGGTCTATATTTGCTCCATAAAATAAATAATAAACAAAGTAGTACATTAATAAGTGAGCAATGCCTAAGAAGGCCTTTGGGTCTTCCACCCTCAAGGGATGGTGAGACTTTTGATAGATATAGGATATTTGAAATTAATAATAGAAAAACTGTGTGTGGATTGTTCCCCAAGATTATTACTTGGGTCTGAGAAAAAAACCTTAGTGTAATGATGAGTAATTATAGTTCTATAGAATATAAATATAAATAATTTTCAAGGACAAAACAAGACTCAAATTTCAGCCTGTTTCAATAATTTATTACTTCTAATAGTAATAGCTCATTAAGTGTTGGCTGTATGTCAGGCCTTATTGACTTTACAATTTCACTCATTTTTTCCTTTTAGAACTATTATTCTTGCCCATATTACAAATAAGGGATCTGAACAACAAAAAAGTTAAGTTTGGTTTTTAAGGAGGCACTTAGAAATCCAAACTCTTAGCTGTAGTTATTGACACGACTCATAAAACATGCCCCTGACAGTATTAACTAAGAACTTGAGAACAGCCTGGTTTTAGAAAACAGGGCTGGGCACGGTGGCTCGTGCTTGTAAGCTTCAGCCTATGAAGCGGCTGGGGCTAGGGATCGCGGTTCGAGTCCCACCTGGGGCCCGTAGTGAGACCTAGTTCCAAAAAAATAGCTGGGCATGGTGGCACGTGCCTGTCATCCCAGCTACTTGGGAAGCTGAGGCTGGGGATTGCTTGAGTCTGTGGTACCCCGGGCAACAAGAGCCTGCGGTTCCACAGGCAAAAATAGCAAGACCTAGTCTCAAAAAAAAAAAAAAAGAAAACAGCTAATTCATGTAATAGTACAGTCTCCTAAATGGTGCTGCACAATGGCTAGGCCTTGAATTCCAAGGGACTTGGGGTGCTGGTAGCAAATGGAAGAAATTGCTCCAACATGCAGGTCTAGAAAGTCACATTAACCCCAGAATCCTAATTCAGCACTGGCTGAGTTTGGCACACAGATTGATCCATGGTGGGTGGTTCCAGAAGAAATGTTGGCTACAGTACCCTGAGCATCCCTATTCAACCAAGATGGGCACCAAGTTGGAGGATAGCTAGGACCAGGGGAGAAGGCTGGTATGCCGGGGCTGGAGAGCAGAAGCCAGCATTCACAGGTTCCATCTGCCAGCACCAATTCTGAACACTGGCCTGAACCACAGCCCAAGGATGCCAGGTTTCTCACCTCTAGCTCTGGCACCAACCTGCTCACAACAGACAGGGCAAAGGGAGAGAACTAGAAGGCCAGGGGACCAGAAGATAGAAGCTGGCTTATCTAGGGGCCAGAGCAGACACTTGACATGCCTTCTTTGGGGTCAGCCCTGAGGTGTCAGAAAACAGCGTAGCAGAGCTGCCAGCCCACTGTTGGGGCTCCACAGCAAGATGGCATACAGGAGAAGTCAGCAGAAAGTGCATATTCATAGCAACTTCCAAACAGCAATGTAGTCACAGAATGGCATGACGCCTCTGAGAGGGCCAGCTTTGCCTGGGTGGTGCTGCTGAGATGGGGGTGGGGGAATGGACTAGTTGCATAGAAGTATTTTTAACTACCAGGAGGGGATGCCACCTCCTTCACTCCTTTTCCTCTCTGACTCATAGCACTGCTGAGTATGTGCCATGCAGGCACAGTTTGCTAGGTGCCAGACTTTAGTAGCTTTCCTCAATAACCCTTTGAGGTCCAGTTAATCTTTTAAAAGAGGTCACACAACCCACCAGGTCACACAGGTGGAAAGGAATCTCAGTCTGTGTGACTTCAAAGTCTGTTCTTAGCCTCCTAACCCTCCTGAAATTTCTGTAGCTGAGAATAGTATGTCACTGAGGAGTGTTCCTACAGGAACTGAAAGCCAGAGAGATACCAAGAGGGGTGGCATCCCCTAGATACAAGATGACTGGACCTCTGTTCTAAGGTTCAGGATATTTGATTTCTCAGGAGGGTCACCTCTCTTGTGATCCCAGAGGATGTTTACCATCTACCCTGGAACACTCAGGGGTGCTTTTAGAGCTGAATTTTACAGGATGCAGATGCTCTCTGGATTGCTCCACCCTACAATTCAACAATAACCAAAACCACGGGAATCTTGAACAAAGCCACCCAACCTAACAATAGCTCTCCCATCACACATACGGTAGTGCAGCACTGGGCCTGAACTGATGTCCTCCGTTAAAGAGACCACTGAATCTTCTCAAAATTGAGAGATTGTCCAACCTGCCTGTGTGAAGGGACAAGCCATTCCTAGAACAGGAATGCCAGTCCCACTGACCCATGTGGCAGCCAGTCCTGGCTACCCCTTCCCACAGCCTGCCTCTGCCAGATGTTCCTCTTCTGTCTCTCACATGCAATCCTCCTTCTGCCTCACCTCCCTTGCTCCCCTAGAACCTGGACACTTTTCTTTGGCTCTGCCATCATTTGGTTGGAGGCCTTTGAACAGAACACTCAACTTCTGTTTCTTCAACTAGAAAAAAGAAAAAATGATGGTCACTATCTTCCATCTTCCTTCGAGGTAGGTGGGGTGCTGTGATCTGGTGAAGATTCAAAACCCACTGGTTATTTGCAAGATAAGTTGCTGCCTAAATAAGCTGCTTGACACAGGGTCTTTCTTGTTCAATTCTTTGAGATTAATTTTTTTTAAATTTTTGTTTATTTTTCTGGGTCTTGATCCTGAAGGCTGGGGTGGGCCAAAAGGTGGCCTTTGTAAGGGTCTCTCTTGTCAAATTAATCTGATGACTCACTGGAGCAGCAGGCTAGGAGGGTATGTGTATCCTGGAGGTTAGTGGTACTTTCTGAGAGAGAGACAGTGAAAGAGAGATGAGAAACATTAGTGTCTAGAAGGGATGGACCTCACGCCTGTTCTGTAAATATCTTTTCACCCTCCTGAGCCTGGGCCTGTTCATCTCCATGAGGATGGCCACTTGAGGCTCTGGTCTGGTTAGGACATGGTTTGGCTAGGACACTGTCTGGGCCTTCCCAAGGACCCAAGGTCCCAATGACCTTGAGGGGTTTCCAGAGAATGAATTCGTCTCTCTTTTACAAAGAGGAGAACAACTTGGCCAAGGTGTCAGAGACAGGATAAGATTTCAGTCTTTTGTCCAAGTGCCTCCTGGGTACATACCTCAGTTCTACTATAGAAGTGTCAGGAGTTCAAGGAAGAAAGCAAAAGACCCTCTCCTGAAGGGATACAGCTTTGGGCTCTGTGTCCCAGTGGAAACTGAATGTGAGACACAGATGCAATTTTTAAAAATCTTGTAACTGAAAGTGAAAGGACGGCAAGGAAGGAAGGAAACAGGAGTTAAGAATATGAAAGGATGGCAAGGAAATATGAAAGAATATTGGCAAGGGAAGAGAGAAATAGGAGGCAGGATAAGTAGAATTAAGAGGAGTTTATTGGGCCTGGGGCGGCCGGTGCAGGGCGCTATGCAGGCTGAGAACTCCACCCGTCCTACACCCCCACGGCCCTGCCATCATGGCGGGGCCGCTGTGCCCGCACACACCGGGTCTGTCCACCTCTGGAGGGTGGGTGAGATGGGGCTCTTGCGTGCGGGTGCTGAGTGGGCCATTTTCGGCCCACATCTGCAGCGGCCAGGACATAGGCCGCCACCACACCCATTGCACGACTGGCCTTCGTCCCCTGCGTGGTGGGGATGGGGCGTGGCCGGGGGCTGCTTCTGGGACCACCCAGGGCAGCTGGCACGTGGGCACCACACACCTGAGGCCTGCCAAGAAGCAGTGTGCAGTGGGGTAGGAGGGGGGAGTGGGTGGGTGGTTTGCCACAGTCCCCTCTCGTTTAGCCTTCACTCCAAGCTGCCCACACCAGCAATAAGTACATTGAGACAAACTTCAACCACAGAAACAGAAGAGGCAAGGAGCAGCAAGAAAGACTTAAAAACACATGCCTCTAAGGCAGGACTCAGAAAGAGCAAGGCAAGTTCACAGAGAAATGAACTGTGAGAACAAACATGAAAGAGCTATGAATACCACTCACTGGGGAGCTGTGACCAAAAACCTGTCACAGAGATGCAGTCAATAAGGAACAGCACACTCCTTTTGTCAGAGGGAGCCTGCCTACAGAATAGCAGTGGCCCAACAGCAAAGCTCCTAAAAAGGAGACTTGGAGATCTACCATCAGCCAAAGGCTGTCTCCATTGAGGAGCAGCTCTACCAAAGCATAAGACTGGGAGTCAGGTCTCCAAAGCCCAAGACCTGAAACATAATTGGATGAAGCAGCAAAATGAGACAGAAAACAACAGAAAGAACAGCCACCAAGAAACAAGAAGCATGGATACAAGCCAAAGGTATCGGAATGGCCAATGAAAATTTAAAAAAAAAAAAAAAAAGACCAAAAAGACTAAAGGGCTAAACATGGACAAATAACAAAAAGAAAGGAGGCAAAGAGACCAGAGGGGGCATGGTAGGGTGGGGTAATCCCATGGGGATCAACAATTATGCAATCATGTATTGTACAAAATCCAAAAATAAAAAAATATTATTTAAAAAAAAAAAAGAGTTTATTGCCTGAGCTTCTGGGTAAGGTCCACTAACCTATGGGGGTTACTAAAGCTGTGCCCATATGGAGTTGGTGTCTGCTTTTATAGGGGCAGGGACATAGGGGGTGGGTTTTGCTAGTGTGCCAGGCAAGGTTAGCAGGTGGTAAGGTCAGTCGCTGGGTGAGTGGGTGAGGTTGACAGTGGTTTCAGTTGTTTCAGGAGGGTAAGACTTGGCTATGGTGGTGTCCACAGAGAATTCACCTTCTTAATCCACTTATGGGTGGAGGCTCCCAGTGCTCTTAATGTGACCTTTCAGAAAGTTTGTACCTTTTGACCATCTTCCCTATTTTGCCCACCTTCTGTTCCTATTCATGTTGTCACAAATGGGAAGATTCCCTTCTTTTTATAACAGAAAAATTTTCCTCTTTGTGTGTGTGCACACACATACACATTATTTTCCCCATCCATCCATCTGTGGATAAATACTTACGCTGTTTTCACATCCTGTCTACTTCAAATAATATTGCAATGGACATGGGAGTGTAGATATCTGTTAAAGAGAGTAATTTCATTTCCTTCAAATAAAGACCCAGAAATGAACTGCTAGATCATGATGTAATTATTTTTTAAATTTTCCCCTCTTCTTTGTTTTTCTTTCCTCCTTTTTAAAATTTTTTGAGGAAATTCAAGTGTTTTTTTCCAAAGTGGCTGTATGCACTGACATTCCCATGAATGTGAACAAGGGTTCCCCCTTTTCCACATCTTTTCCAACTCCTATTATGCTTTTTCATTTTAATGAAAACTCATTGTGGATCTGACTTGCATTACCCTGATAATTAATAATGGTGAACATTTTCAGGTACCTGTTGATCCTATACATGCTTTCTTTGGAAAATTTTAAATTTCTGAGAACCAGAGTTTATTTTTTTGACCTTTAGTAGAAAAGCACATTAATAGAATTACTATGCAGTATAGAAAAGAGAATATAATTCCCCAATGAAAAACCCAAAGTTACTCATCCCCTCTTGGATCAATGCCCAACCAAATAGAGTTGGCCTAAAGCAAGTCACTGAGGTTCAAAAGTTTGTCATAAATCTAGGGCACCTTCTGTTGGGAACTTCTAAGAAAGGGTTAGAGAAGGTTTAGGCAAGCCTAAAAGACAGGAGAAAAATCAAAATTTAAGTCAAGGTAAAGGCTGCCTTTGTCAGCCTCTCCATGGGTCTCTCATTTATGTCTCTTTTTCAAGTGTCTATTTTCATGTTCCCCAAGTCCTGGTACAAGCCTAAGGGAAGAAGCAAGAGTGACTGCTTCTTCACAGGTCTCTCCTCCACATGCCTCCCCCCAAATTGTCTCTTCTCTTCCTAGAACATTAAAATGTAAAAAGAAACAAGTGTTGATAATTTTAACATCTAATATATTTTTACATATAATCAATATAATAAGACTATCAATGGAATATATTATCTTCTTTTACATAGTGAGCTTCCAAAATTTGCCACATCTCTGTACCTCTAAGACATCTCAATTAATAAGATAGTCAGAGTCCCAGGGACAGGATTCAAGGACAGTACTTTATTATTCCCACAGGCTGGTAAAAAAGAGATCAAACAAATTGATGACTAGGGTCCTGCTGCTGTTTTCAGAAAGAGAGGGCAAGTTTTTTTTACTAAAAATCCTTTTGCCAGCTTTTCCTAAACCAGAGAAAAACCTTTAACTCTTTTATCTGCTATGAAATTGGCAATAGCCCCTCTCAACACTTAAGCTTTCACATACCAGTTACCATTGTCATTCAGATACCTGCTGCTTGTCTGCCCACCCTAGGGCCTCTCCCAAACTGAAGAAAAAAAGACTTTAAAATGGATTTTTTTGATGCCCACAGTCACCTTGCTATGTAATTTCCGAGCCAGACTGAACTCTTAAAGTTATCAAACTTCTACTTAAGCAAAAAGGTGATTACCTAAATATGTACTACAAGATAAGTATATAAAAACCCTGGTTACTCCATTACATATGTTACAAGATAAACACAAAAACTCGGGTACCACACCACATATCCAAATCTGTCTATTTGTTCCTGATCATCTCATCACATGTCCAATCAGTCTGAGTTCAAAAGCATACATTGCAAAAGTAGGACATTCCTCTTTTCCTCCTTTGGTGTCTGTTCTGACTTCTTCCACACATGAGGTCCAAGATATGGTGTGTTCTTCTTTTGGCATCCTCTCAATGTTAGGCAGTAGAAAAACTCCAAGACACAGGAACCAACATAAAGTCCTCAGGCCTTGCTCATGGTCTCTCCAAAAGCTTCTGAGTCAAACTAGATAAAGGAGGCTCCAACACAAAGTTCAAATCTCTAAGCTCTTTCGACTCCTTCAGCACATCTCATCAGCTTATTCATACCAAGGCTATGAGTTCACCAGCCCAGGCTAAAGGTCATAGGTCAGGCTGCCTCAGCCATGGTTGAGATCACATCCTCCTCCAAAATGGCTGTATCCTTTCTTCTTCTTCTAAGCCCTTTTTACATCTTTCTTTCTTGTTTTCCTGCTCTTTCTTGAAGGGAATCTTGTCAATCATCCCATATCAGCCTTGTTTTCCTTCCCTCTCCCCTTCTATGCTTCTGAAAGAAAACTATGAATTATAATCTTGACATTTACAATTCTAAAGCAAGAGGGAAGTAACTCCATTTTTCCTAGTTATTATCAATGCATAGCATCAGTTATGTTAATGGCAGTTACCCTCCAACCCTGCCATAAATTTTCTTGGTCCACTATGTTTTTGTTATTTTACTATTTCCCCACCCTGTACATTCCAAAGTTATCTAAAGTTAGCCTGTTGAAGAAGGGAGATACAGACCTTGAGACTAGACTGGGTGAACTGGAGTTAGAGGCACAAGGCCTCCATGGAATATCTACCCACAAGGTGTCAGAGCCCAGCACTACCTTCAAGCTGCAGCTGGTTGGCACTCAAAACTAGCAACAATAAGTGGACCATATCTGATGGACATATCCACCTTCCTTGCCTTACCAGTTAAAAAAGTTAAATCCTTTGCTTTCAAATTCTGGTCCTAAACCCTATATAACCTAAGACTGGCAGCTTGGAAAGTCTCTTTTTTATTAGGGTGGAGGGACAGGCTTTTACTAAAAATTCTTTTTTTTTAATCAGTTTTTTTTCTAAATCAAAGAAAAACCTCTACCTTTAATTTGATGAAAAGGTTCAAAAACATAAGCTTCCACAGACAAGTTATCTTGGTCATTTAGATACCTGCTGCTTGCCCCAGGGCCCTTTCTGTCCCAAACTAAAGAAAAAAACTTTTATTACTAGACCTGTCTCCTGCCTGCCCCCTTTAGGATTCTTTATCACCTGCAGACTTTGTTATATAATTCCAAAGCAAGACCAAACTCTTAAAATGATCAAACTATTTATTAGTAGTAAGTAAGCAAGTGATTATTTAATCATATGTACTATGAAATAAACATATAATGTAAAACCCCAGTTACCCCATTGCATGTGATACAAAATAAACATGAAAAAAATCCCAGTTACCCACCACATGTGCAAAACTGTCTTTTAGTCCCTTATCCTCTCACCACATGTCCAATTAGAGTTTACAAGCATGTGTTTCATAAACAGGGCGTTTTTCTTTCTTCCTTTGGCATCTGTCTTGGTTTTCTCCAAACATGTGGTCTAAGATGTGGTGTTCCTCTTCATTTTTGGCATCTGTCTCAGGTTTAGGCAGTAGAAAAATATCCAGGGTAAGACAGGAACCAATGCCAGGTCCATCTTCTTATGCCTTGCTCACAGACTCTCCAAAAATATCTAAATCAAACTAGATAAAACAAACTCCAACACAAAATCCAAATCTCAAAATTCAAGCATACATCATCAGCTTATGCATGCTACTGGCTCATGAGTTCACCAGCTCAGGTCTAAGACCACAGGTTCCATGCCACCTCAACCTTCATGGCCAGGCCCTTATACTCTTCTAAAAATGGCCAATCCTTTGTTTCTCTCCTAAGTTCCTTTTTATAACTTTCTTCTTGTTTTCCCTCTCTTTTGGGAACAGAGTCTTGTCAATCATCTCACATCAAAAAACTTTGTTTTTCTTTTCTCCTCCCCTTCAACCCTTCTGAAAGAAAACTGTGAATTCTAATTGTTATCAGGTGAAGGGATCACCTCTTTTAATTTTTGTTAATGAGGGTTCTTCTGCCTGCATGCAAGCAGTTGCCAATAGAGCAAACTTTCTTGATAAGGGTAAGTACAGGGGTTTATTCACAAATAGGAGAAGGCAAACCAAAAGACTCTAATAGTCAACACACTCACAAGTGTCCCAAACAGAAAGGATCCCACTTCTGTTCCTTGGGAGAGCTGTGAGGGTTTTACTCCAGTCTTAGTGTAATTATTTTTATTTTATTTTTTTTTTGAGACTAGATCTTGCTATTTTTGCCCGTGGAACCGCAGGCTCTCGTTGCCCGGGGTACCACAGACTCAAGCAATCCCCAGCCTCAGCTTCCCAGGTAGCTGGGATTACAGGTGTGTACCACCACGCCCAGCTATTTTTTTGGAACTAGGTCTCGCTACCAGACCCAGGCGGGACTCAAACCGTGATCCCTAGTCCCGGCGGCTTCATAGGCTGAAGTTTACAGGCATGAGCCCCTGTGCCCACCCCTGATGCTCAAGTTTCACCAACAAATAACAGTGCCCATATTGGGGTACTGATTTCATAATGAAGTTTCAACCTGAAACTGGGTGGCCCTAACCCCCCCCCTCCAGGTTGTAGCATTTAACAAGGTACTCTGCTCCCATTGGCTGGTGGCAGTTTAAAAAGGAG
>PVHY01022641.1:0-22104 GCA_004024945.1 Uropsilus gracilis
CTTGTGAGAGGAGCAGAGTGAGGGGATCTAAGGAGGACAGAGAGAGGGAGAAAGCTGAGGAAGAAAGGAGAGAGCAGAGGAGCAGCAGGGAGACTGGAGGCCTCAGAGCTGCTGCTACAATGTGTGGCAGCAGGGCAGGGAAGGAAGTCACACTGTGGGCTTCCATCCACAACCTAGGCTGGTGAGGCACTCCGAGAAGCACGTTGGAGAAATTTGTGCCCTTTGTAAGCTGAATTGGAAAGATGGTACTTGAAAACTTGTTCTAACTTTGAAATTGTGAAGTTTGGGAATTATCAGGAGACCGGATGAGAACTTGTTATCTGGAGACCGGAAGAGAACTTGTTGCGTTGCTGTTTTCATTGTGAGATGGCTGAAGTGGTTGCTACTGTTGTATCGAGTGAGTCCTGCTGGTTTGGGGCCGCTTTAGAGTTGAAGCTGAACCAATGTTGGAGTTGTTTCTTTGGAGGAGGATCAATGGCGCCATCTTGGTTTCTTCATCTGGCTTGAAGGTGGGGCAGCCGCCATTTTGTGGACACATGTGATTAAGGACCCATGTACAGTTTTTTGGAACTAGAAAGGTGTCCCTTGTATTATCAGTGACTTTTGTTTGTCTTTTATGGAGTAAATCTGTTTTTGCCTCTTTTTAAAAGGTTAGTGTGGTCTTGCTACTGCTCATGTGGCCTGGGACAAACCTGATGAGTGGCTGTGTGTAAAGGACCAGCTGCTCCTGTTGGTAAGTTTAATTAAGTTCTCTGCGTTGCCTGTTTCATTATCTGATTTCAGGATGACCCTGATGGTGTATAATTGGACCCGTAGGCATGGAGCTGGGGTGGGGAGGAAACACTCCATCTCTGGCATGTCTTCACAGAAGTGCTGATCTGAATGATTTTAGCCCCTTGACAATGCCAAGACCATTCTATCTGCTCCCACATCTTCAATCTTGTTCACACGGCCTGCATACACTCTTCCCCAGAGGCAGATTTGCCCTGAACCAGGAGAAGCTAACATTTAGGGTCTCCTTACTTGTCTGGGCCCTTCCACATGCTCTCTACCTAACTCTGTGCTGTTGCTGTTATTTAGGGCAAACCTAAACCGCTCATGAAACCCATTCTAGGCTCCATCAGCCTGGGCCTGCCCCTGCTCTTCCTCTCCCAGACCCCTTTCCTGGCTGGGGTCTGTCTGCTGAGTCAAGTTATAAGTTCCTGTCTGGACACACACACACACACACACACACCAGTGACTTGTGCCCACCTGCAAGGCAGCACTGTGACTCACTCTTCTATCAGCTCTGACCCACTTCTCAACTAGGTTTCAATAGTGGGCTCTCAACATGATTTGCCCCTTCCCCCACATTAAAATAAGAACTCAAGAAACACTAACAAGGTTTCTAAGGGTGCAAGGCCTTGCCCCTGGAAGAACCTAACTCACCTTGAAGTACCTACCTGAGCAAGCTGAAGTCCGCCCCAAAATTTACTGCTTGTACCCCTGACAACAGGTCCCTGCCCCCCCGCCTTAGTGCTGAGACATGTGGGTGAGGGACACTGTTTTCCAATAACATCTCATGCACAAACACAGGCTACAGTCCACCCTGACTGGCTGGAGCTGCCTGGAGCTAAGAGGGTACCTCATGTGGAAAGAACCCCACAGAACATTATAAAGTCATTACAACTAAGCTGTTCTAACTGATATCCTCCAAGCAGCCAAACAGGAAAGTCAGACTGAAATCAAGTCATAAGGGGTAGAAGCTGCCAACCAACAAGACACAGGGGGAAAAAAAAACTCTTAAAATGCTGCTTTTGTCACCCAATCTTCTTACCAGATCTGTCTCACCCATGCATAGCAGTTGCCAGACAAAAGCAGTTTAAAAAAACAGGGCTTTATTAACAAGGGAAATTAACCAGGAAAACAAAAAGTCCTCAAAGTCACAAGTAGCCAGTTATCTTACCCCAGTCACCATTTTCAGTCCCTCAGTCCCAAAGACACATGTCCAAGATGGCACCCCTTTGCCCCCCCCCCCCAAACCTGGGGCAGGCACTCCGCAAATGTCCAGTCCTTCTCCGGTGTCTTCTCTTTGCTTCTTCTTCCAGTGTTCCGAGCTGCTCCACTTTTCCAAGGCTCTTCAAACTTCTTCCACAATTGCTAATGCACAGATCAACTTTCCAAATCCCTGGCCATCTCCAGGTACCAGCTCACCATGCCACCTTGCTGCGGTGCCACACTCCCCACACCGGATACTCTTCTGCTGGCCTCCATGGCTCCTTGCTACCACCAACTCTCTCTTCCAGAGGGTTTCCCCTGATAGGCCACATGGGTCTGTTCCCTCAGTCTACCATTCTTGTCTCCTTCTTTTTCTTTCCTTGTTCCTTTTATCGCCACCCTTTCTTCTCAGTTCTCATTTTCCCTTGTGGGGTCTTTCTCTCAGACCCCACCCACTAGGGTAACTCTGGCACCACCACAATTTTCAACTGCGTCACTACCCTATATCAAGACCATGTTCTGAGAAGCCTCTGGGTGGGGTCAGATTCCTCACTTGGTTATGGACTAGCAGAGAGACCACCGTAGGCCATATCTGCCTCATTTCTGTGCCACCTGAGCCTCTGCTCGCCCCCTTCTGCCTCCCTATTCTTCCTGTAAAACACCTGGTCACCTCTGTACAAACTGAGGTCAAGTCCAGTTCGTGCTGGCCCCTACTCCCTTGTGGGAGAGCACATTCCTGATTAAGCACATCCATACTGTTCTCACTAGCGTCCAGCTTTGTCTGCCTTCGACAACAGCGCAATTGGGATGGTGATAGCTGCAAGCTTGTCTTTCTCACTGGTCTTTCTGAAGCCAAAGGTTGTGTCTCTGTTTTGAACCACTTACCCAGGGTGGGGTAGACAGCAAACCCTCAGGCCATGTGTGATGAGTGAGGGAAGCAGAGGAGACCAGGAGCCCAACCCGCACAAATAACCAGGGTGAAGCAATAGAGCTGGAAAGACAGTGGAGGCAGCTCTTGGGGGGAACTTGCAAAGCTGGGGAAAAATTAGATTATTATTTTATATGGAAGTCATTTATAATTGCACATCTATAAATCATTTGTGGAAATAACTGGCCAGTCTATCCAACAAGTCAGTTCGGTGGTGAGAGATGGACAAAAGCCAGGTTATATGTGAAAACAGAACTTGACCCCTAACCTGCAGTAACTGGTGCAAGAAGCCACTCCCCTCTATCCACAGCCACAGCCATCACCATGGCCACAAGCACAACCATACCAGGTAGCCTAGTCCTTGCAGTAATCAGGCCGGAAGTCAAATAGCCTCCATAGCCATTGACCCAAACAGCCAAGATTTGATTAATAACAAGCAGTTTGGGTTCATTTACTTAACTAAATTTTGCCCCCACTTTCAACTTAGGACCAATCAGAGAAAACATATATACCCCTAAACAAGTACATCCCACTCCTAGTTAGCCCACTGACACCTGTCCCCATGCCCTCACTTCCCAGCAGAGCAGTTTTCAGTCTCTGCCAAGTGGAAATGATGATGGTGGACACGCTTACCTATGGCCAGATATGCACTAGTAGCTTTTGCTTCTTGTCATTGGGATAGTTTTCAACTATTTCCATGGTGATGACATGTTGAGCTCTTTGTTGAAACGTGTCTTTTTTACCTGCCTTTGACTTTGTCCACCCAGCAGTAATGTTTTTAAGATCCACTTACCTGGCAGTGCCCGTTGGCAGGAGTACCAGGTGTGCAAAGAACCACTGTGGTTCTCTTTTCCACTCTTCACATTGTGGACTTGTAGGGTCCCCAGCCGCACTTCATGCCATGTGCCACTGTAATCCTGACACGCTCCCTTCACAGACCTGTGACTGTCTTCCCTGGGGAAATGCTGCTGTTGTAGTAATGCTGGGTCACAAGAGAAATACATTCTTGATTTAACTGAGCACCATGAGAGAACTTGCTTTTAAAATTAGCATATGGAGATTTCATTTAGTTGTCCCAGAAACTGAAGTTGACTTTCCATTTTTTCTATCTCCCAGTTCCCGGATGGACATCCATCATGTCCACACCTCACCTGTGAATAATATACACAATATTCCCACCTGTGGATACTGAATTTGATGTATTGAATTCAATTTTATTTTGAATCTGAAGACAGCACTGCTATTGACTTGTATCAAAATTAGATGTGTTCATTTCATGTGACTTTTGTAAGACTTGATTATAAATACATCTCTAGGCAAACATGCACTTTAGCTAAATTTTAAAAAATAATTTAACCCAGATTCCAGGCACATGCCAGTTTACGGAATACCAAGGTTTTGTTCAAGAGAACTGCCCTGTGACCAAGTTCTTTGAAACTCTGATTTCCAAAGCATGCTTTTCCCTAGGAATGCACCAAAATGTAGATGTCCAGTTTGAAAACTCCCCTTAGCAGTGAGAACAAACAATAAGGCTGGATGAGTTACTGAGATGATGAGACAACCTCAGACATCATGATCCATGATATTTGCACTTAGAATGTTGCTCACCATTGTCACTCTATAAGACCCCAGAAGGCAAATTCCAGGAGCTGGGGTGGGGATATGGGGGAGGTTAATATATATTTTAAAATGAGTTGGAATATTTTAAATAATTTTCACAAATCTGCTGTACCATTGCAAAAGTGAAATTTTCCAGGAGACAAATGGAGCCTTCCAGCAACTTCAATTTGTATCCAAGATGGCAGCCTTTCAAGCCCTCTCTAGATAAAACCAGGGTAAGGCAACCAGGTACACAGAAGCAGCCAAACCTCTCACCTCCCAGCTTCCAGAGGGCAGTTTCCTTTGAGGAGCCCTGAGGTGGGGATGGGAGTAGCAAGGAAGCAAGTAGATATAATCCTGGGATGGAAAGAAGTTGCCCCAAGCCCTGATCAAATCTCAGGATGATCCAAGGGAGATAGCATTTGAAAATGTACCAGGAAGTTTAGCACATAAATTTATTTATTTATTTATTTATTTTAACAATAAGTTGCAATAAGTCACAAAAACTGGAAGGGAATTTAGGGGGTCAATGGCTTCCTTTTCTCTCAGATACACGCTTACACGCACACGCTTAAGCACATCTTAACAAGCATGAGCTGTTTCTGCTTGGTGACTTCTGATAAATGAAGGTCCTCATACTATGAGAAAATGTGCCTTAAACTCTAGATATACTATGAACAGTCCTATCTTCTCCCCTTCTGCTGATAATTTCAATATGTCTTAGTCATATTAGAATAAAAAGAGATAGCTATGGAAACCCCATTGGTTGAATTGTGTGTGTGTGTGTGTGTGTGTGTGTGTGTGTGTCTATTACTCAATGTGGGGAAGGTACAATGACAGTTTCAAAGTAGCACTGGGTATAAAACAGTCCAAGATCATAATCCCAGCTACTTGGGAGGCTGAAGTTGGGAATCGCTTGAATCCACAGGTTCGAGACTACCCCATGCAACACAGTGAGACCTAGTCTCTAAAAAAATAAAATAGACCAAGATTTCTGAAAAATTATTCATAGCATGGAAGAAGATCCTTTAAATCTATGCAGACCATGTAATTTCACCTGTAGGAATTTACCCGGAGATAATCTCACAATCAAGTAATTTATATAAAAAGATACTTAGCATGCCATTATTTCTAACAATAGAATAACAACTAAATATTTAATCTCTGGGAATGATGGAATTATGGCCAATCCATAGAAAGAAATTTTAGCATAAAATTGATACAAAACCTCTTCTACATGCAGATGTAATGAGAAGCAAGCAGCCCAGATGGGTGTGACCACCTGACCTTTCGGGCACCCTGACCTCAGGCTTCCAAGCCAGACTGATTATACACTTCATATGCACACAAGAATGGCGAAGGAATTATCGATTCCTTTGCTGAAATACTAAAGAACAGGAGAGCCAACCACAAAATTTTGCAAAGCGGTAAGTAATCAAGCTGCTAAAGGAAAAAACAAAAAACAAAAACCTCTGAGTAAAGAAATTAACTCAGCTACATAGAAGCTATAAGATAAATTAAAAATTACACAATAATTTGGAAATATAAACCTTCATAGATATAATAGTGCTAGATAAGAGTCTTTAAAGACATGAGAAAATACTTATGACAATGCTAAAGGAAAAACACAGGAAAGAAAATTATCTATTATAGCATGTCCCTCAATTAGGCAAAATAAAATTCCCATAAAGGTAGAAATCAACTATTAAAAAACTGGAATAATCTAAATACATGGAGACTAAGCAAAATGCTATGTAATGGTTATTGGAATGAAGAGGAAATTAAAGTAGAAATAAAAAAATCTTGAGACTAATAAACAAGAGGATAAAAACTATCAGAATTTCTAGGCTATAGCAGGAGCAGTATTAATAAGGACGATATTGCAATACAAGCCCATATTAAGATGCAAGAAAAACCCCAAATAAACAAATTTATGCCTAAAGCAAATTGGAAAAGAGGAACAATTAAGACCTAAAGTTGACAGAAAGCAGGAAAATAAAAATAAGAATAAAAATAAATGAAATAGAAATTTAAAAAAAGATAACACAAAAGATTATTGAAACTAGAAACTGGTTCTTTAAAAAGATAAGCAAAAACCAATAAATCTTTAGTTAAACTAACAGTGAAAAGGAGAGAGAAAACATTAGTTGAGAATTCTAAGTGAAAAAAGGAAAAATGACCACAGATGTGATAGACATACAAAGGATCATAAGCAGTCACTATGAACAACTATGTACCAATAAATTCAATAACCCCAAAGAATGGACCCAGTTCCCAGGACTAAACCAGAAAGAAACAGAAGAGTCAAACAAACTGATTCCACTCATGGAAATTGAAACAGTTAAAAAGAAAAAAACTCTCAAAAAAATAAATAAATAAACAACCCTAAAAGCCCAGGACCAAGTGGCTCTACAAATGAATTTGACCAAACCCTCAAAGGACTAAGCACCCACCTTGATCAACTGCAACAACACAGTCCCTCACCCAGAGAAAAGACACTAACATAGGAAAGAGACTAATGGACTCAACACAGCTAATAAACAACAAAGAGTGGGGTGTGAGAGAATGGAGGGAGCACCGGAGGGAGGAGGGAGGGGGGAAAATATATATAACAGAGAGGTTGTAACCCAAAGAACAAAGTAAAATTGTTTATATTAAAAAATAATAATAATAAAAAAATAAAAATACAAGGAAGCTTCCCACTACATTTGATGATGTCATTACCTTAATTATTTTATAAAAAATTTTATTGATTGCACATATATATGTACATATACATTACATTATTGTCTATTGTGAGGTTCTTCCAACACCCATGAACGTGAACCTTCTTAATCTCTTCTTCCCATCCCTCCCCCGATTTTGCCCTCCTCCCCCCTCTTGCTCTATGCTTCCGTTCTGTTGGCAGTTTTAAGTTTTTCTTGTCCGTTTGCTTGTTTGTTTTCCCTCTATCCCTCATGTAAGTGAGACCATCCAGCATTTCTCTTTTTCTTTCTGAATTATTTCCGCTGACATGATTCCTTCTAGTTCCACCCATGTTGTTGCAAATGACATGTTTGTCTTCTTTGATTGATGAATAATATTCCATTATGTACATATACCCCATCTTTTTCAATCATTTGTACATTTTGGGTCATTTGGGTTGTTTCCATATCCTGCTATTGTAAATAGTGCTGCAATAAACATCCGAGTACAGGTGGCCTTTTGAATTAGTGTTTTTGTAACCTTTGGATAGATTCCAAGGAGTAGGATTGAAAATGGATCAAATGGTCGCTCCATTTTCAGCAGCTTGCGGACCCTCCACACAGCTTTCCATACTGGCTGGACCAGTTTGCACTTCTACCAGCAGTGTAAGAGTGTTTCTTTCTACCTCCACGCCAGCAGTTGTTGTTGCCCATTCATAGTGGTGTAAGATGGTATCTCAGTCTGGTTTTGATTTTCATTTCCCGGATTATTAGCGACGTGGAGCATTTTTTCATATACCTGTTGGCCATTTATATTTCCTCTTTGAAGAAGAGTCTTTTTAGTTCTTCTTCCCACTTTTTTTTTTTTTTTTGAGACTAGGTCTTGCTATGTTGCTGAGGTACTCCCAATCCCACAGACTCAAGCAATCCCCAGCCTCAGCCTCCTAGGTAGCTAAGATTAGAGGTGCATACCACCATGCCCTGCTATTTTTTGAGACTAGGTCTCGCTATGTTGCCCTGGGCAGGTCTCGAACCCGTGGACTCAAGAGATTCCTAGCCTCGGCCTCCCTCCCTAGACTGGGATTAAAGATGTGTGCCATCGCACCCAGCCTTTCTCTCCACTTTTTAAAATTTATTTATTTATTTATTTATTTTTATTCATTAAATCACAACCTCAGTAAATGGTTTTTGAGATACCTCCCTCTCCCTCTTCCCTCTCAAACCATCCCCCCTCCATTCTCTCAAACCCAGTTCTTTGTTGTTTGCTAGTCTGTGTTAAGACCATCAGTCTCTTACTTTCCTGTGGCAGTGTTCTTTCGTTGGGTGAGGGACTGCATTGTTGGAACCAGGAGAGCCTTGCTGGTAGGTTTTCAGTCTTAACCTAGCCTTGGGCAGCCCAGTCCATATTTATTTGTGGTCTGTCCGTGTTTTCTCATCGCAGACTGTCTTCTCCACTCCCTTCTCCGTTGTTTTGCTGCTTTATCTTGTGGTTCTGGCGTCAGATTTAGGGGGCCTCACCCCCAGCCAGTGTCCGTGAAGAGGTTTCTCTGTGGATATAGGCATCCATTAGTGGCCGTTGTAGATGGTCTCCTCTGTCTCTCTTTGCAGCTCTATGGCCCCAGTTCTGAGCCTTCCTCTCCTCTCCCGTTGTGTGTGGACGGGCGCCTTGGTCTCCTAAAAGGCATCTCGGAAATGAGGTCTTGGGTCTTCTAGACCCGGGGAGCGCGTAGGTGCACCTGGTGACATCGTGTTTCCACAGTTGCTTCCCCTGTCTCGCATGCACTGGTTCTCTCGATTGTCCATCTGCTGTGTCCAGCTCAGGCTTGTGGGCTGGATTTTTTACCCGGTCCCTCACCCGTTCTAAGATGGGATTTGTATTATGAATGTTCTTCCTCCTCTTGAAGATTGGCTGGAGTGAGAGTGAAATGGAAGTCATGTTCTTCCCCCTTCCCCCCTGCACACCGGTACCTCCCTGCGTGGGGGCGGGGCAGGGATGGCCGGGCAAGCACACTCCCAACCCTCGCTGGGATGGGGGCTGGTCTCCCCACTTTTTGATTGGGCTTTTTACTTTATTTTTGCTAGGTTGTGTGAGCTATTTGTTGATCTTCTTTATTAGACCCTTATCACTTGGATGGAGGGCAAAATTTTTTCCCCTTTCGCTGGGCTTCTTTTGGTTTTGGTTACTGTCTCTTTCGCTGTACAGAAGCTTTTTAGTTTAATGTAGTCCCCACTGTTTGTTTTCCTTCATCTTTTTGCCAGCAGATGTGTCCTGACATGGATTTCTGAAGTGTAATGGTGACTTGACCTTTAAACTGAAACTAGACAAAAGCATCATGAGAAAACTATAGACCAATGGAGTTGAGCTACTGGTCTGTGTGGCCAGTGGGTGGGACGAGAAGGCAGGAAACATGTCCGGAGAGCCCACAGGTGTGCCCCGTCGGCAGGTGAGGGAAAGCCATGGAGACAGAGGCGGTCACCAGGGCCCCTCAGAGGCCATCTGTGAGCTGGGACTTCAGCCGGCAATGAAAGACAGAGGCTGCATGAAACAGGCCTGTCTACAAGGTCCTCTTCCTCTGCCACACATACTGGACAGTCCCTAAGAAACCCCAGCAAATGTCAGGAGACCAACTGGGCACTGGGGTGCTAATGCCTCACTGGGGGCAGAATGAGGGGCTGCTCTCAGAATGGGGGTGCCATTTTCCTCCAGCCAGTACAAGACTACTGTTCAGGTGCCTCCTTTCCAGATCACATGTCACACACACTAACCCTCCCTCACCCTCGGCAGCCCAGGTGTGCAGGGAATCTAGACCAGCGTCTCCGGGAAGGCCGGGCAGGGGGCAGAGACCAATCCGAGTGTCCCGGTTATCAAGCCAGATGAAGCTGCCTGAGATTTATTGGGGGAAAAGCAACAAACCACAGTTTCCTAAAATTGTGATTCGTATCGCTGATGGCGGTGTGACAGTGGTTTTGCTATCTTCTATTTGCTAATCTGCATTTTGGCCAGGAAAGGCAGAACAAAACAGGTTACGGTTCACGGCCTGCTTAGGGCATTGCTGGGTACAATTACTGTGCCACCTCTCCCCTGGTAAAGATTCAAGTTTTGCTCCAGTGGTCTGTGGGCTTTGAGTCTTGAAATTTCATCTTAAATGTAGGCTTCATCTTAAATGTCCTTCTTAACCCCCCTGTCCCGGGGAAAAAACTTTCTTTTAAAAGGCTTTCCTCCTAATTTGTGGATCAAATTTATCTCACAAGAAATCTGGGGGGGGGGGAGGCACCTGGCAATGTAAAACAATGATCCAAACAAACAGCCCACCCCTCATAGCTTGAGGAGGATCGAAGGGAAAGTAGCTACTTCTGGATTCTGGATTCTGCTAAAAATAGAGGATCCCCGCTGCTCACTCATGCTTTTGAACTGTTGTTGGCAGGAGAGGGGAACGCCAGTCATACATGTTGAAATGCAGTGACCCCATTTTAGCTTTCAAGTCATGCATTGCTTTACAAACCTGTATGTTTCCTTTTGGGCACTCTGAGAATTTTCAAATGCTGAAGGAAATCATGAAGTCTTCCACTCCATCGCAGCCCTTCATAAGAGTGTGTGTTTTCAAGACACAGATGTGACCAAAGGACCCAGCAGCTCTCAGTCTACTGAGGGTTTTCCAGATGCGCCCTTTCAGCCTCTGAAATGTCTCACGACAGGAGAGGAAGAAATTGGACAAGGCAGACCTGGTTTCTTGGTCTTGTGACTGCAGTTTCTCGAGTCCTGAACACCAGAGAAATCGCACACACATCACCCTCTCTCTCCCCAGTGGGTATGGAAGGAAACTATAGGGTCTTTGGAGGAAGACACTAAATAGTGTGTGGCTTAACAATAAAAACACTTGATCAGTGTAATATCTAATTCATGCACGGGGCCAAAGGGTTTTTGTTTTTGCTTCTTGCTTTCTTTTCACTGTCTTAAATTATGCATGGCAGATGCAACCTGGAAGAGAAAAGGGGACAAGAAGTGCCCCTTAAGGTTTAAATTCAAGTTCTGGCAAGCTATGTTCAGGAGCTGGACTAGAGTCCAGTGTGGGTTCTTCTAAGCCTCAGCTGTTCCTAGTCACTCCCTGATCTTCTAGGTGGCACAGCACATCCCTCTCTGAAAGGAATGAGCTGTACAAGTCCATTTTTAAAAATATAAAAACATATTTAAGATAATTGTCTTCCATTATGTCTAAAACATAGGAATAGTTGACCAGTGTGTGTATAATTTAAAATTTTTTCTTTCAAGGGTGATTGGCAGTTTTGTCAAATGCTTTAATGCTTATAATATCCTAACCTGTCATTTACTAGCTATTTTCAATGACTTCAAACATTCGAAAAATACGTTCAGGTCACTTTCATAGTGGTCTCCCTCTTGTTATTTTTAGGTTCAATTCTCCCCTCAGCTGAGCCTGCAAGCTCCCTTTATGGTGGCTTACTTTGTGCCAACACTTACATTTGTCAACTGTGGTTTCAGCCAAAGCAGTAGGAGATGGCTGCATGGAGAAGGGTGGCAAGTGTGGGCTGTAGATTCCCAGGACACAATTACAGCTTCTGCAGGAGGTCCATGAAATTTATCTTGGTTTTGAATTTTTAAGTAACTTTAGATTGAGAAAAAAGACTACTGAAATAACATTGTTACCTAGTTTCCCTTAATATTAAAGTCTTAGTAACCTCAGTACTAAGTCAACAAAACCTAAAAAATAAACCTTTGCACGTTACCGCCAACCATGCTGGAGACTTTACTGGGATTTCACCAGTTTCCCACTGACGGTCTTTTCTATGTCTGTCTCTACTGCTGCCGGCTGTTACCCAGGTTTCCATATTTCATTCTGTGGTCAGATTCCACTGCCCTTTGTAGTTCCTTTCGCTTGTCTCAGTTTCACTGGGTTCTTATAGTCTTGGGCTTTGGAAACAATTCCAGGATTATCCTATTACCAGACTTTACAGTCTTTGATTTTCTTGTTTTCCTTTCTAGACTGTAGTGTCCTAATCTTTTCATTCCAAAATTAATCTGTTTAGTGGGAACATCAACTTGATGAATGGGTAGCAGCAAACAGAACATCTGAGTGGAAGGGGTGGGACCAGTCAATGGGAGTGAAAACAATTCTGCGTATTCCACACATTGATCAGACCATGCTCAACTTAATTCCCTAGAAATCAGTAGTCCTCAGTATTCTCATCGGGACACCAACATTAGAGAATGAAGAGATCATTCTTCATTCAACTTTCACATTGTACAAATGATCAAACAATCACCCTGTAAAGGAAATCACCAGAAAACTATCATTTGACACCAATTCATAGCATTTATTGACATTTCCATTGAAAATGCTAAGAAAGCTGTATAAATTGTAAACATGGAAACCAAACACTTGCATAAATTATTTCAAAATCTCTACAGCACATTAGAAAACAGTGCAGCTAATTGAAAGGTAGAAACATAACTGACAAAGAGAAGGGAAGGTTCGCTTCCTAAATCATATACCCATACTGAACTTTTAAGTGCCCATTTGAGACCAGCAAACCATGATTGTCAAGTTCAAGTTGCAGTATTGAGGTCACAGGTGGCTTCAACGTACTCTACATATTTCCGTACATTAACACTCATCATCTAGGAATGAGATGCAAGAAGAATATGAATCTTGACAAAGTAGGAGACATGAGTGTGTCCCAGAGTGGCTATGTACCCTGCAAAGGCTACACAGGCCTGGTCTCCAACTGTAGGTGGAGGAGGGCCAAGCTGAGAAGGGTTTCTATTCCCCTTTTCTGAAATGAGCCCTCTGGTGCTTGGAGCAATTGAGTTTTTGGGTGGAGCCTCCTTCTGTCCCCACATCTGCAGGAGGAATAACACAGGCTGTCTGGTTTAACCTTGACCTTGACTTTCCCTAACCGCCACACTTAGGGAGTCAAGCATAAGTTGCTTGAACTCTGACGGGCATGAGAAGAGCCCAATCCCTCACTCCACAGCATCTGGAAAAGTGCTCTGGCATCAAGGACAACAAAACCCAGATCACTACAACTTCTACCCCTGTCCCTTCAGCCTTGGCACCCTTTAAATGTGAGGGGCCCCGGTGCAGAGAAAGCTGGAGGACAAAAGGAACAGCAGAGCGCCTGCCTAATTATCCTGTGTGGGAAACTCCTTTGGACAAAGACATCTGTTCCTCCTCTCCCTTGCTTCCTGGCTCCCGACTTTCACGTTTCCAGAAGCATTTAGTGTTCTCTTCCTGTTTCAATGCTGCTGCGTGTTCTTAAGATAAAATATCAAGTGCACTTTTATACCTACAAGCATGGACTTAGGATCGTAGCAGGTTTCGGTTTTCAAGTCTTTGTAATACTGGCAGAAAAGTGTCCCCATTTCAACAATGAAAATCACCTCCAAAAGTATGGTTTTCTTAAATCCTTCTGTGCACACACTCCTTGTCCACTAGGGTACGCGTGCAAGCCGAGTGTGCTTGGTGAGCACACTGCAGCCACTGCACAGACACCCCCCTCGCCTGTCTGAAGACTCTCTGCTAACATACTCGACTCAACGTAAAACAAAGCTCAGGTCACCATCCCATCGACATGCGTTCTGTGTTCAAAAGTTCTGTTTGCAGGCACAGAAGCCTTCTTCACGCTTCGTCACACTCCTGCCAGGACAAATATGGGTAAGCAGGCCCTCGAGACTGGCTTTGGAGACTTGCTGTGGAGGTAGAAATGAAATGGCTAAAACCCAACATAGCTAATGTTAGCACAGAATGAAGGCTGGAGCTGGCCTCAACCCTGGCCCAGAACCATAACCAGCTCTCCTTCCAATGGACAACTCATTTGTGACCCAAAATCTGCAGGAAAGGGAGAAAGAAGCTTGTTTCATGATTAACTTGTCAACGACGGCGGACGCAACAGGAACCCAAGCGATGGATCTGGTCACCGGCGTTCTCAGAAGCTGCAAGTGCAATGAAGGTCGACCCTGCACAGGGTTACGGACGCAGGCGCACAGCACACACTGAGCCATGTGCTCCCAGGCCTCGGGCGACCTGCACCTGTGCCCTGCATCACAGGACCGTGCCCTGGAAAACCGGGTTGGCAAAAACCCCCTTAGTCGGCTGCTCAGGCCACGCGCCACCCACATCAAAACACTGTGCAGTCAATGAAACGTGGAAAAACAGGTGTAGGCCGCCATGAAAAAGCTGAATGTTTCTATTTACAACCCTCTGCTGCACAGAGGATCTAATGACTGATCTTTGAGCTCCGCCCTCACCAGCCCAGGTGGAACTCTGATCACTATTTTCCTGCTTTTCAGGTGATCTTCAGCATGTCTTGTTCTCCCCCTCCCTCTCCCAGCGGGCTCTCCTGCTCACAGACCTTTCCAGGCCCAACTGTTTTTCCACCGTCCTTACTGCAAAACCATCCTCCCTGCACCACGTTCTCCTTCGGTTTCACTGAACCCCCCCACACACACTGCAGATGGAGGGATTTTGTCCACATACCACAGCAGAAGCAAGACCAAGCTCATTTCCAAGGCCATTTTTACTCTCTATTTCCTTCCCCACAACCACTCGGCACCTCCCGCATCATCTCCTTTTCCCGGGCCGGTCCCCTGTCTTATTAAAAGCTGTTCTGAAGTTGACATTTCTCCAAGATTCCAGTCTCTAAATGTGCAACTTCCGTTCTTCTGAGCCACTGCATTCTCTCGTGACTGCTGAACTGTGCTACCAATGGTCGTCTTGTCTTTTACAGCCACCTGTGTGACCTGACTTTGATCCCCAGGTCTCAGAAGGCAGGGTCCAGGTCTCCTGGCTTACATGGTGCCAGGAACAGTGGCTGACTCTGAGCAGAAAGATGCTTAATGCTGTTTGCAAGTGAATGCAGAAGAGAGCTGAAAGCAAAATAGGAGAGAGGAAGAGGCGGCTCTGGGACCTCTGGTTCATTGATTACCTCTGTGAGCTCATTCACATACATCAGTCGCTCAGATAATCCATCCGGGTGTTCTTAGCGGGCTCCCTGCCTGCTCCTCTGGGTATATTTGTACACACGGGCTCATCTGATCTCCCCATGAGAAATGATGGGAAGTGGGTGGAGGGGGGCTGCTTCTTGGCTGAGGGGGAGAACGAGGCTCAGGGACACAGCAAGTGAAAGACAAAGTCTGAATTCCGTCATTTTTCCAATCAGTAGCAAAACTCTGACCTAAATGAACAGCACGTTATGAACCGCTAGAACTTTTGAGAGAAAGAAGCAAAATTCAATTTTGAGTGCTTCGATGGAAAGAACGCCAAAGCCACGTGTGCACAACGGGAGCACCTTTTTTTTTTTTTTTTTTTTTTTTTTTTTTTTTTTAAGAAAATCACCTTAGTTGTTATCTGAAGACCCACCTGGGCATGGTGCCACCTGCCCCCGTGAGCCGGTGCCCAGTCTGGTGACTGCCACACGGTTGTGGACATATGCAGAGGGGACAAGTGCACAGTGTGTGCTTCACGGCCAACGGCAGCACACTGGGGACCCCCCGAGGGCTGCTCGTACCACCCCACACTCCTCTGGTTATATAGTCTACGTCCTCTTGGTCTTGCCACCTGCTGGAAGGTGTCAGTTCTAAGGTGACAAACCAGGAGAATCCCTTTATGCTGATTCATACACATCCCTACAGCAGTCACCCCCCCCTTTAAAACAGACACCCCTTTCCTGCAAGAGACAAAGAAGTGCTGATGGTGCACGAATTGTGCCAACACCATGCTGGGCAGACTGGCAGAAGATGGGCCTGCCTGCCTGCCATCTGCCGCCACGTGACCTATACTCACTGTTAAGTGCCCGCAGTAGGAGTCTGCTTGGCTAGCGGGCATCCTTATGAACCGATTCAAGAAGGAGCAGGTGGAATCGGTGACACACATCTTCCCAGGACCCTCCCTGCACAGTCAGACGCGATGTCTGCGTAAGAGGCCCCACCGTGCGGGTGCTGAAGGGGCCGCCGGGAGCCCCAGGGCCACGCTCTGGATGCCTGGCTTAGCTGTTCTGGGGGCGGGAGAACTTGACTCAGGTTTCGATTGGTCAGAGCCCTGCCCACTGATGTGTCACTTGAAAAGCACGAGCTGATGGAGAGAAAGAAGGGTCAGAGCGGAAATCTATGAGCGGAGTCTGTTCTTCTGCGTGTCACCCAGGAACCAGGAGAGTGGCCCTTTGACCACCTCACGTGGGTTAGTGCTGGGGGACGTGGGTTGGTGACGACTTGGGGAGAACGCCTCGGGTGAGAGGACAGCTGTGTGAGCCCCAAAGCACCCGCAGTGGCCTGAACGGTCACTCAGCAGGCGGGCACGAGCAAAGCAGACACTAGGAGGATGCGGTTCCCCCGTGGACTCATGGCCCATCTTTGCTTTTCCTGCCACATTACAGAAAGGCTGGGCTGGGGCCAGCCTCCTGTCAGGCCTGCACCCGGGGCGGGATAGGCGGGAAAGGAAGGCCAGGGACGGGCCGGGTAAGCACCAGGGACAACCTGGGGGGGGGGTTCCTGGGAAATGCTAGCACTTTTGCTCATGTCGGGTTTCTCATTGAAACGCCACGTGCCAGCAACTTGTCCGCAAAGCGCAAGGACTGGTCACGGCCTCCTGAAAGCCTCGTCCCGCAGGCCTGGCTGCCAAGGGGACAGGCTGGCGCGGGATGCGAGCCACAGCTGCACGCACCCCCTCGAGACACAGCAAAACACGATTAAGAAAGCAAATCTAAATGTCAACGTGTATTTCGAGTGACAAGTAAATGCGAAGCTTTGCCTCCCCGGGTGGGTTTGCTCTGTGTCCTCCTCTCTAGCACAGAGTGAAACCTTCCACGTCCGCTGACAAAAGTCGAAGTCACGGGTCACAGCCCGGGGGGAGGGGGGGGGCTTGCAGCTGTAGCACCAGGAGGAGCAGGAGAAACACCCAGGACAGCTTCGTGCGAAATCACCAGGCTCTACCATCTACAGGTGGGTTCTCACCAGCATCGTCTACACCCCCAGACCACCTCAGTCCCGTTGTTCGTATCACTATGCAAGTAAGTTCCTAGGGAGGGGAGGCGGGAAACCAAGCCAGCCCTAAAATGTCTTGGAATCTCCCGTGGGAAAAACAAGCAGCGGGCTCACGGGACACCCCAGGCCGGACGCCGACGGCCCCGGGAAACGCTGGGTCCCGTGGCCTCCACCATCTGCGCGTTTTCCACCTTCCGCTCGGAAAGGGGAGCCTCGCGTCGGCCTCCCGTGCTCCGAGGGACCCGGCTCGCCTCGCGTGATGTGCTGCCGGCCTTGGATCCGATGGACACATATGTGGACTCCACCCAACCACACGAACCGCCGAGCCAAAGCCTGGCGCGCGCCGGGCGACGTCCAGCACCGTCCATGGCCACCCGGAGCGGCGCCCCCCCCTCCTCCAACAGACGCACCCGCGGCGGTGGCCGTCTGTCCGTCTGTGTCCGTCTGTCCGTCTTGCTTCCACAGGAAGCGGATACGTGGCGCCTGCGCGGCCGGGCCCATCAGCTGTGGAAGTTCTGCACCGCGGTCTGTTTCTGGGAGAGCCGCAGCAGCTCCTCGCGGATCGCCTTGATGAGAGACGCCGACGAGTGGCCGGGCTGGAGGTCCTCCGTGGAGCTGGCTGGGTAGGCCAGCCCCGCGCCCTGCAGCCCCCGGGGCGGGAGGTTCCCGGGAGGGGCCGAGGGCTCCCTGCCCGAAGTCCTTGGCGCCTGGAACAGCGGCGATGCCGAGTACTCCTGCTGGCCGAGCGCGTGCGTCTGCAAAACACGCAGACGTTAGGGGCCTCAGGGAGGCCGGGGGTGGCGGCTGGGGGTGGGGGGGGAACCGTGGGGTAGTGGGGAGGCCGGTGGGGGGAGGGTTGGTGGGCAATGGGGGTGCATCCAGACACCCTCCTCCCACCTCTCCACAAGTCCCCCTTTCCCAGCCCTTCTGGACCACCATGGCCAGAGGGAGCTGTGGACAGTGTTGAGGGGCAGCAGCAGCATGAAGGGCCCCGAGCTTAACCAGCACCCCTCGGACACCCCTGTCAGGGCAGAAAGGAGCGACCCCACTACTGGGAATCGACCCAAAAGGTACAGACACTCATGCAGAAGGACACCCGGACGCCCGTGTTTATCGCCGCACTGTTGGCAATGGCCAGGGTACGGAAACAGCCCAGATGCCCCCAGACTGGCGAATGGGTCAGAAGGCCGCGGTATATGTACACACTGGGATATTACTCCTCAGTCAGGAAAGACAAACATGTCATCAGCAGCAACGTGGCTGGAGCTAGAGGGAATGGTGTTAGCAGAAATACGCCAGAAAGAAAAGAGAGAAAGACCAGATGATCTCACCTATATGTGGGTAAAGGGAAAACAAACAAATGGCTAAGGAAAACCTAAAACTCTCAGCAGAACTGAAGCATAGAACAAGAGAAGGGGAGGAGGGCAAAATCGGTGGAGGGATGGGCACAAGCGATTAAGATGGTTCATGGGTGACAAGGTGGTGGGAGAACCTCAGGGTTGACAATGATGTAATATGTGTGTGTGTGTGTGCAATCAATTTAAAAAATAAAATATAATAAAAAATAAGTCTCCTCATTCAAGGGGCAAAAAGAATGAGCAGCCGTCCATCCTACTGGCAAAGGCCGGAGCACCCAGTGCAGAAAGGAGTGACCCCCAGCAGGCAAGATGGAGGGCAGAGAGCTGGAAGGGAAGAATCCTGAGGTGGAAGGGGAAAGGGGAAAGGTCAGACGTTTGGAAATGAGAAGCAGAGTCAGAACAGCCCCTTGCCTGGGGTGGAGCTGGAGAGGCCATGCAGGTGAGCGCGAGGATGGGGAAGACAGGTGCAGGGTGGAAGTCATCCTCCAAACTGTTGATCTGTCTCTCCACCGTGTGCTTCTCAAGTGTCTTAAAAAGTTATTTGTATCAAAACATGGTGATTATGGTGACAGCTGCATCATACAGAGTCAATGGGTATTCGTTTGACGTGAATCATCTTTTCCAGTGATTGTTTTCCACCTTTTTTTTCCATGAAAAAAATCTCTTTGCATATAAATATGTATGAGCACTAGGCCTGGTTTCATTTACTATAGGGGCACTTCAACCCCAGAATATCTCTACGTTTCACTGCTCCTGCTAGGGTGTCTGGGAGGCACCCTAAAAGGCTGACAGGAAAGTCCAAACACCACAAGAAATGAAGTGAAGGCGAAAAAAGAACATGTCAGTGAACTTTAAAGAGATACCTGAAATTTTAAATGCAAAGAAAGTCTCTTTGGGGGAAAAGTCTATTTTAAAGTGAATCGCCTTTCACTGCATAAAAGACAGGGGAAGAATTCTGGTGGAAAGGGATCTACATGCAACAAACACTGGAGCACAACAACACTGCACGTATTATTTTTGTTTGAAGTTTCAAGTGGAGTCATTTACCCCCCACTCTGGGATATAAAACTCTTCGAAAAACAAAGGAAAGGATTTGCAGCGCACCTGTGCCCATACTCCCTCTGTGCTCAGGAAGTAATGGGAGTGAGGGAAAGCATCCAAAAGAAACCCCCAACTGTGTGCTGACAGCAAAACTTGTGGTCGCTGTGAAAACGGTGATGACACTCCCCGCAGGTGGCAGACACGCTGAGCACGGAGGTCGGTGAGATCACGAATGTATTTCACAGGTGCTGATGCCAAAGACGGAGTCCAGACTCTCGTGCCTCCAGGGCAAATGCACTTGACGCTAAAGCCCCAGAGACAGAAAGCAGGGCAGGGCTGTCTGGGGTTGGGGGAGGGAACTCGGGGGTGGGGTGGGTGGGTGGGTGGGTGGGTATGTGTGTGGGTGTGTCTGTCTCAGTGATTAAGGCCCTGAGTTTCCTTTTACAAGTGGGCTATGGGGGTGGATGGTGGTGAGGGCATCAAGGCACCAACTGCACCCACAACCACTGGTCTGGACCCCAAAGATGGTGAAGGTTGTGGTTTCTTACATGCCTTTTACACTAAAAAATAAAAAAGAAACTAAAAAATAGCAAATGCTCAAAGACACTAAATAAGAGATCTCTGTCCCAATCTTGTGTGGTGAATGCTGCTTCTATTAATTTTTTAAAAGGCTCTTTTTATAAACCCACTGCTTCAAGCCTGCAATCTGCCTTAGGAAAAGCACACACATTCCAAAACCCCGATGTCAGCGCTCCCCATGCAGAGGAGCAAGCACACGCACACGCACGGGAACAGACTTTCTTGCTGTGGGCGCTAAAAAGGGGCCAGAGCTGAGTAGCTCATGGCAGCGACCATTTCTGCGCCTTTACTGACCACCCTCCCGTGGATACTCACGGTTTCTCTCCGGCTCGAGTCCTCCTCCCCATAGGAAGGCCAGCCTGGCCCGCCATACTGGCCACCTCTGCTTGCGGGCATCTCCACCGGCTGAGCTCCAATTCGACTGGCAATGCCCACCTGCGTCAAGTGCTGGATCTGGGAACCTAGGAGACACAGTGGGGCAGCCTGGTCAGCCCCTAGAGGCCAGGCAGGTGGCCCAGGAGGCACCTCTGGAGCTGACCACCGCCCTAGGAAATGGAGGCTGTTCTCAGATGCTGCACCCGTTCTTCCTGCACAGAAAGACCTTCCCTATGGAAAACAGGCTGGCCTCCTGGTTTTTACCTCCTTTAACACAGAGACCCACTTTGATGTTCCGATTTTCCTGCCTAGACATCAAAGAAGTGGAAGTGAAGACTACAGACAGAGGTCTGCCAGTCATTTCTGTAAAGGTTACAACTAAGGGTATTCTTAGTATTCAGAAGACGGGAACAAAAAGGTTCTAGAATGACAAGGAAACTCAAATCTGGCTCCTTCATGCTCCTGGCTTTGAGAGTCACAAGGAGCTGAAACTACAATCTGCTCTCCTGTCAGAATGTACACTGAGTTGGATTCGGAATGTTCAAGTGCATCTTCATTTACTGTTTCTATAACTGACATCATAAATAGAGGTTAAAGCCACTCATCTAGCCTCATCAGTGAGGTATACCCTTGGTGCTCAGACTTGTTCTAACTTAGACACGCAGTAGCTTAGCCGCATGTGGCTGTACAGGCCAGGCTTTAAACATGTTTTTCTCCCCTGCCAACTTCTGGCATCTGGCTCTTATCCCTATTAGGTTGCAGATTAAGGAGGAGGAGAATGGGACCTCAGCACCCCAACATTAAATTCTTCACTCCCTACGCTCCCAGGATCATCAGATTCACCTGTGAAGCTCAGCCTGGTCCCACGCGGCCCCAAGAACTCACAGCAGTAAGGGAGGCCGCCCTCTCCATCTTCACACCCACACTTACCCCAGTTCTCTCATTACCAACTTCCGTTAACTGAACACATTGTTGTGAAAAGGAACTTGCCACGGCTTACGCGGATAAACAGTGATAACTGGACACTCGGTCAGAAAAATCCACCGGGCGCAGGGGAGCCCACCATTCCTGCCCATCCAGGCGCTGGAGAGCCGCGAGCATAAGGTACCAGGCCGTCAGGACCACCGCTCGCCCAACGGGCCCTGTCCCAGCAACCATGCATGGGACACGCACCCACATCTCCAGCCCTCTACAGACACACATTACTGCCACCGAGAGAAACAGTGAGGCTGCAGGGGTGGCAAAACCATCGTTCAGACAAGACTTTGAACCGTGCGTCGTTCACTTAAGTGTCAGGCGCTATCGCAGACCAGACTGGGCTCACACTGTGAAACGAGGAAGGAACACCCCCATTTTACTACCTTATCTGTCCCCGGAAAACTGAAAACAGGACGGGCACAAATAGCATCGCCACCCCTCCAATGTTTACCTAAGGGAACAGTCCTTAAAAAACAGCAACCAATTTGTGAGTGGGAGCCCCCTGCCCCCAATTACCTCACAGAAACCAGTAAGTTAACCTATTAACCAATTTTATTACACCCTCACCATTTACCTTCCTTTAAAATTCAC
>PVHY01022642.1:0-22068 GCA_004024945.1 Uropsilus gracilis
CAGGGGAACCTTTAGCCCCAGTCAGCCAAGACAGTCTTACAGAAAGTAATCTCGCAAGTGATGTCTATCGCTTTGTCATGTTGCTTAAAAGCAAGTTAGTTCATGCCCACATTCAGGAGGGAATTACACAAAGGAGCCGTGTGATTACCTGGAGGTAGTCATATGCTGCTACATGCTTTTATCCTTGGATCCTAATCCTTAATCTGTCAAATGTTTTGAAACAAAGTGGGACTGAGAGCTGGATGGGTCGGGGAGGAGGGAGCCTGTGATTGGGAGAGAAAGTAACAGCAAATATTGTGTTTAATTTCCAACTAGGATCATCAGAGTGACTGTCATATTGATCAAATGCCACATTACAGTGTGTGGCAGGGAGTGGGAAAAGATTATTCAGAGTCCAGTCAGGTTGGAGCAATGAGGTATTTAGAGGTACTGCACCATATAACTTCCTCTGGAGGAGCAAGTCAAGGTGCAGCCACAAACTGCAGGCAGTCTCGTTTTTTTATTGAGCAAAGGTAAAAAGTTTAAAGAAAGCACACAGGAAGGGCATGAGTAATCATCCGGGGCCAACTGACCAGAAACAGTGCCTTGGGGTCATTGTGTTTTTGTTCAGTTAAGCTATCCTCTAAAACCAACATGTCATAAGCTGTTTTCAGCACGTAGTTCCTCATTCCAGGACATCTGCCCTGAGAGGTCCCTAATCGCAATTCCCTGCCATATTCTGGGTGAAAGGCACAGGGTTGAACAAGAGCAGTCAAAAATTCCTAATAGTCAAAAATACAGCAGTGTAAAACAGGGCTCCTAAATGCTCAGTAAATGTTGCCAAGTACACAAAACATGCTTTCAGTCCAAGATTTTAGTGACTTTTTAGGAGACAATCTAACATTCAGACTTACTGCTTTGCTTATTTTTCACAAATGCTATTGTTAAGTTATTGTGTATTTGTGCCATTGTTCCTTTGGACTCCCCCAAATAAGATTTTCTGTCTAAATTTAAATTTATGTTCTCCTGCATTGCTGCATGCAGCCTTTCAAGATCTTTTTCATAATCCTCCATAAGCATTTCACTTTCCCTAACTCTTTAAAAAAAAAAAAAAGAATTATTTTACTCTATCTAAAAGGTTATTGCCATCATTCAGTATCTTCATCCGTGGGGAAACAAAATTTTAAGCTTATTTTTAAGAGAAATAAAAACAAGTGTTGGTGAGGATGTGAAGAAAAAAGCAACCCTCTTATGTTGGAGTATTATTTAGTAAGGTTAAAATCTAACCCTTCCCTAGCTGAAAGGTTTTAGAAGCTTAAATAGATTAAATGTCGCTATGGAAACCAGGCCCTCATCACTTTGACCCTGAAAAAGGGAAGCAGGGCCTGGACAATTTCTGAAGACCAGCCCTTCTAGCGCTAACCAGCCCAAACCAACTCTCCAGCCACGAAAATCTTCAAGTCATAAAAGAGCCCCAAATCCTTTCCTTGAAGATGTCCCACCTCTTCTGTTCTCCACTGTCTCTGGGAAAATTCTTTCAAACACACCCCCACCTCTGATTTCACCTTGATTTTCTTCCCATAACATCTTATACTGTTGCTGAAAAATGTAGACTGATCAGCCTCTTTGGAAAACAGTATAGCAGTTCTCAAAATATTAAAAATAGAACCACCATATGAGCCAGTAACCCCACTCCAGGTGGACCCAAAGAGTACAAAGACACTAAATTGAAGGAGTCAATGCACTTATATATTCATTGCAGCACTGTTTACAAATCCAGATTATGGTAATGACCTAAGTCCCCAGGGGCAGATGACTGAATTTGAAAACTGGTAGGTATATAAGATAGAATACTATTCAGCTATATAAAAAAGATGAACCCTGTGACCACATAGGTGAAACTGGGGAACACTGTGCTAAGAAAAAAAAAAATCAGAAGGAGGTGGACAAATAAGATGCATGTATTCATATGTGGAATATAAACAAAGGGAAAGGGAGGGAGAGAAGCCAAGGCAGCAGCAGCTTCAGCCAAGCTGCCAGTCACTCCCCAGGAGTCCTCTCACTAGTGGCACATGCTGAGACCAAACAAAGTTCTTTCAAAACAGACAGAATTTACTTTAAAATCAAAAGATAAAAGTTTTCAGCAAACCACGGTCTTTTTTTTAAACCAAATTTCTAATTAGATCTCAGTCATTTAGCAGTCCCTACCAGAGTTCTGAACCATGTGTCCAACTTTAACCAAACAAAGACCAAGATTCCATCCGTGGGAACTTTAAATCAGTTCAAATGCAGTCTATTCTTCCAAGTGTCATCCTTTAGCACACCTATACCTAGAATTTGCACATCTCTCTTCTCTTTAGGAAGATGAAGTTTTCACGGATTTCTTTAACAAATGTTTCTCTTTTGAGGGATCCAGATCTTTTAAACGTTCGGGTCTCTTTCTGTTCACAATTTTCTTCTCCAAGTCGCAAAGTCTCAGCCCTAGGTCTCAGCCTCCATACTTTTCTCCAGTGCGAGCAGGCACAACCCCTGGCCAGGTGCCACTGGACCCAGCCCCATACTTCCTCCTTCAAGATGCTTTTTCTTCTTCCCCTTCCTCCCTGTTTGCTGCATCCTTCTTCCACCTGGAACCCTCTCTTGTGGCAGCTGTCAGCCAGGCCCTTCAAGGTCCAAAAGGCCACCATGTTTGAGCATCTCCCACCACTCACAATGCTCCCAAGCGTTTTTCGCAAAATCATGTTCAGTATCATGTCATCCCTATTAGTATGTATGAAGGGGTGTAAACTCTTCCCCAGAGTCATGCAATGTTGTAAACCGATGTTACCTCCAGAAGAAAAAAAAGTGAACCCATTGTCAGTCACTGTCTTTGAAGTCTTACTATTATCTGTTACATAACAATTGAGCCCTCACACTGATACAGGTAGGAGGAGGCAGAAGCTGTGGTGGTCTTGCTAAAATAATCCAGTCAGCCATAGGAGAGAAAGATGGATCAATTAGATTCTTGGTTGGGGCACCTTGAGGATGAATTTAAGCCAAGGTTGGAAGTGCTGAAAAAGTATGTACTCCAGTCTCTGAAGCAATGCACTCTGGCCTCAAATGCTCCAGCCTCTGAGGGAGAAGGGCAGGCCTGCATCCCTCACTTCTGAAGAATGAAGGGTGACCAGCAGCCACATCCAGCAGCCAACCATTGAGGAAGAGAAGCCCAGAGCTTCGCAGAGATTGGGCCTCCAGTCTTGTCTCTGACATTGGCTGACAAGAGCACCAGAAGCCCTGGGTCTGGTGTCTTTAAGAGCAGTTTGTTGTTGGTCCAACAACAACTCAAAAAAACTGTTGAGCATCACTGCCCTCCAGCACTCCTGGTGACAGGCTGTGGGAACTCCACTAGGCGCTCCACTAGTAGGTGGACACTAATGGGTGAGGCAGCTGGCCCCTTGTGACTAGGTTAAGCTCTTTGTTTCCTTTTGTAAAATAACCTCCTGGTTGTTTGAACCTGAGGTCTCTTGAAATTGTGCTTGGGTGAAAGAACACACAAATATTGATCTGTCTTCTATCGGGCACTGTTCCTTGATTTGGCTATAATCAGATTGACTCCCTGTTTATTTTTCGTAACTCCTTTGCACCAGGTTTCCGCAGAACTGACTCCTTATCATTCTTTGCATTTGAAAAAAGTCTTGCAAGCTTTGGGCTTTGGTCTCTTAATTTTTCCTACTTTATATAAGCGAAATTGTTTAAACTGATAAAATTAAATATATTCAAGTTATGAGAGAAGAGTCTCAATGAATACAAAATTGTATGCTTTATCAAAAGAATATTAAGAGTACAGAATAAACCTAAAACACTGTTGTTTGAATGCCTTCACCCTGAAGGTCGTTAAGGAATTACAGGTGGGGAAAGTTTATCTATTCCACATTTATTACTCCACCAGCCACACCACTTATCTATTAGCTATGTCTAAATGATGGTGGTTGTTTTTAAGGCTTGACATATAAATGTGTCCTGGTGGACACAAATACAGAAGCTGAACATTCTGTTAATGGCCTGTTCATCCATTTGCCTCTGATCGAGATAAGATAACCATTAGGAATCTTTGCAAACCCTGTGTATTAGATGAAATAATTTGTAATGAATGCAGCATTTTTAAATGCGTTTTGGTTTTCAAGTTCCTGAAGCCGTAAGCTTGACTTTAAGCAGCTATTCCTATATCTATTCCATGTGAAGAGATTAGATGACTTTTCTGTTTTTTATAACCACATGAAATTCTTAGTTAGTAGAATTTCATTTATTCAACATCTTTCTGATAACTTACCTTAGCCAGAATTGGCTAAGATTATTATTAACTTACTTTAGCCAGAATTGGCTATGATTACTCAGAGTCCAGTCAGGTTGAAGCCAATGAGGTGCTTAGAGGAACTGTATGACCCTGTATGACAACTTGGTTGACACATTTTTCTCAGTGGGTCATGGTTTTTTGCTTAAAAAGTGATCTCTACCATGGGAAAGAAAGTGTTCATGATGGGCTTTGCATCTGCTACCATGTAAGCACAGGAAAGCCTTTCATACAAACCTTGAAAACCACTTCAGTATGTTGAGGAGGAAAACTTTTCCTCTACCCTCTCAGGCTTTTTTAATGGAGGGGCCTGTGAATTTAACTGACAGAAAAACAGATTAACAGGAGAAAAGGAATATAAATTCATCAATTTTTTAAAATGTGTGCAGGGACTGATAGAAAATTAAAACTTAAAATGACTAGACCCGGGCTTGTATATCCTAAAGGAAAGGGAATTTAAGGCTCAAATCAGATGACCAGTTGTAGGAAATGACAAGGAAATATGAGGGGAAGCATGGGTAAAAGAGGCTATTTCAGTAGTCTGCAAACTCATCTCAGTGTCAGCTCTCTGAAGAGGACTTCTCTTTTCCAGGCACAGTTGAAGGACACCTTCAACACCTTCACAAAGGGAAATGTATGCCCTGCTTTTTTTGGCAGATAAGAGAAAGGCAGAGAGACCCATTCCTATTGCTGTTGATTCTCAATTATCTTCAGCTCAAAATAATCTTTATACCAAAATGGCATATTTCCTGATCCATTTCAAATACTAATTCATTTTTCAGAATAGCACATTGCAAGGAAAGAAGAAAGTGAAATTTGTTTGTCCAGCTCCTTTCCCTAGGATTTTGAAAATGTTTTCTTTCAAATTTCCCTTGAAAGTCAGGAAATCTGTAAAGCAAGTAAATTGCCTTTACCTTTCTAATTTATATTTCTAAAATTTATTTCTTACTACAGGAGCTTTTGTGATGTCTAAGATACTCTGAAGTACACAGGATTATTCCACACCAGAAGGAACCTATTATAGCTCTCAGTTTGCTGTTTTTGCCCAACTGCATATTTCTCTTTACTCTTGCTTCCTCATCCTGTTCTAGCACATACTTTGGTGAGGACAGCACATCTTTTTGAAGGTTTCCTTATCGTTTCTTCTTCTGGAGTCTTTATTAATAAATATGCTTTCCCGTATGCACTACAGCATGGAAGAGCCCTATGGTACTGTACAATTGTAATCACCAGGATTTCTGTTTCTCCCTTTACAATTTGATGTTTTGGTGCTCTAGCTAGAATATAATATACTCCTCTGGTACTGCAAGAGTGCTCTGTGTCTGTTTCTCTCGTCTTCTTACTTAATTTCCATGCCTTAGGGATTTGATGGAGTGAGTTGGTAATATTTTAGGGATTCTGTGAATTGGTGTTTAAACATAGATGTTATTAAAAGTAAATTATATAAATTTGCAATTAAGCAATCTTAAAAACCAAGATTATAAGTAAGCAAAACTCATCGCTTCTAATTACTATACTATAGTTTATTATTACCTACCTATCTCTTGAGGATATTTGTGACCATTACATCAGTCACATGGAGGAAACACAATCTAATATGAAATGTCTCTCCACCTCAGTTTTCAACTCCACATGTAGAAGAATCAGGGCAAAAACTATAAAGCAGAGCTTCATTCTTCCAGTTGTTTGTTAAATATTTGCCAGCACACCCTTGCTGTAAAACCATGAATGTCACTTGATTGCATATTAACCCTCATTTTTACTGTGCTTAACATCATTCTAATTTCAATATTTGCACAACCAATTCATAGAAAGTTCCCCTCTGAGTCATATGCTTTTTGTCCTTTTAACCTTGTCTAAAGAGGATAGTTTTAACTTTAACGGTGTGTGTGTGTGTATGTGTGTGTGTGTCAACTTCTATTTCTTAAAGTCAGTCAGCTTCCTCCTTTAGCGTCAATTCCAAGTTCTCCATTTCATTTACTGCACATAAACACCATTAAAATCTTGGCGTAATCTCCATCAGTTGTACTATAGTCAAACTGAGTAGTTGCTGAAGGATTTAACTAACAGTTATCTTCCTCACTAGCTCTAGCTTTACTTTCATTATGTTCTGCTTTTGTCATTTCTGCTGACATTTCTGCTTTGAAGATACTGTCAATCTAGCTATTTCCAACTGGAGAATCTGTTAGAATTAACTATAAAAGAAAATTGGTGTTTTTTTAAAGTTTTCCTGCAAATACAGCCCCTTTCTAAGCCATTTCCTCTAAGGATTTTCCAATTTAGAGGGGTTTGTTAGACTCTGGAATCATTCTCACTCGAGAGACCACAGTACTGGAAACCAAGGATACCAGGATTGATATATGTCAACAGTCTGAAGAGTACTATAGGAATTCAAAAGGTACTTGACCAAAATCAAAATCCTTCTAGATTTGGTAGAGATGAATTAATAATACTCAAGAACAGGAAGGAAAAGTAAATATAAACAAATAAACCAAATGAAAATAATGTGGGGCAACAAAGAAAATTCCCATGGCTTTTTATTTTGTCTGAAATTGGTTTTAACTAACCTACAATAGTTCAGAGATTTAGAAATTGTGCTGCTTTATTTTTAGAAAAAAGTGAGAAATTGCCTCAGAGTCGTAGGGCACATGCCAATATCACGTTCCTTTTCTGTGAAACTCCTTACAGAGGAAATCCATTTCTAGAGGAGCTGGTGAGCGAGATGAATCATAGAAATAGGTGTGGCACAGGATACATCCTCAGGCCTGGAGTCAGAGCATCTGGGACCACCTGTCTCTGAACAAGCTCCTGAAAGGCTGCTCCCAGGAGAAGGAGATACTGAGCATTTCAGTTTACACATCTCCTCGGGGCTCCTTAGAAGTAGAGAAGGTAGGAGGGCTGGTGCTATGGAGTGCTTCCTTTGTGGGGACATCTGGAGTAGTCAGAACTTGGGATGTCAGGGAAAACCTGACTGACATACCATAGTAGGACCCCAGGGTCCCAGGTACAGAGGACTTGCTAATCCTCTCTGTTATTTTGGATGGGGTGGAAAGGGTAAGGATAGGGCGACGCAGAGCCGTGCTCCCCAACATAGAA
This sequence comes from Uropsilus gracilis, assembly GCA_004024945.1. Taxonomy (NCBI): domain Eukaryota; kingdom Metazoa; phylum Chordata; class Mammalia; order Eulipotyphla; family Talpidae; genus Uropsilus; species Uropsilus gracilis. Next base: position 7,403 of record PVHY01022642.1, read on the forward strand.
GGACCCTGAGTGGTCGGACTTTGTCTGGGAACCGCAGGTGCAGGCTGAGGCTGGATGCATGCCAGCATGTTCTCTGCAGGTCTAAGATCTGGTGCTCCAAGAGTGCTCGAAGACCACTTAGCTAGCAGCTCAGCTGCCTTCCTCTCAAAAGCATTTTCAGGTTTCCCTTTCAGTCTTTGAATTGGCTGAAAATAGAAGGACAGAGAGACCAACTTAGAGGAACCATTTCCTGATTGGAATCACTTCCTTAGCATGAAAGGTGGTTCCATGCTAATTGACAGTTTCCATCTGAGAGCCTTTAAGGGAGGGGGTACACATACCACTCCTAAAGAAGTCTGAAGAAAGAGGGAGCCTGAGGCTGGGGTACCAAGCTACAGAAGGCTGTGGCTGAACTTGGGTTAAACTGAGAAATGGGATTGGCTTTTGTGTAATTCACCCGCATTTTGCATGCTATCTGTCCTCTCAGATCAAAACTCAGAGCACAAGAAAATAAGTCACTTGGGTGGGTTCATTTCAGCGTATCCAGTAGAAAATTCCTAGAGTCACACAGAACCCGCTGGAACCTGGTTCCTACCAGACACCATTGGAGTTGTTTTCATGCTGGTGATTTGACTGAACAGTGAAGACTGATGAGACATTTTCAGTTTTGTTTTGCTTGGCTGTATTACTGTATTTGTTGTATTAGTTTTTCATTTGGCCTAGTATTTTTATACCTTTTCTCTGTTGACTTGTTATCACCATCAGCTACCTGTTAGAATTAAAGGCCACAAACAAATGTTTTTCTTGAGTCCAAATCCTATTGGCCAGGTTGCTAAGACACTCACTGAGCTTTGGGGCAAGAATTAGAGCCTAAGAAAATGCCCTAACCATTTGCCAGCCAAACATTTTGCTGGTAAGAGGTAGTATTTCAGTCTTCAAATTTCCTTTAGCATGATATTAGAATTCAAATGCTTAGTAGCTTTATGCTACTAAACTTAGCCCAATACTAGCATGAGAAAAGATTATTTTACACAAACAACAATAAAGTCTGTTCTCACTGAATGCAAAATATTTCTACTCAGATTCAGTTCACAGAGGTTTGGAGAATTCGGAAAAATCAAATGTAACAGTCCTTCAACTGTACTTAGTTTCTATAATTCAAACATGGACCCCTCTCATACAAAGTCTAAAGCAAAGGTTCTAATTTAGGAGAAATTGTACCCTTTCCCCCCAAGGGTATTTGCAAATTGTGGAGACACTGTTGGTTGTCATAAGTGGAGGAGTAAGGTGTTATTGGCTTCTAAAGGGGATAGGCAGGGATGTTGTTAAATATCCTTCCAAGCAAAGGGTACCCCAGCAGCATGGCAGGCCCCAAAAGTTGATGGTGCTGCTGTTGAGAAAGTCCCCTCTAAAGTAACCTCATTAATGTTTTTATTTTTTCAGCAAAGGCAATAGGTTATCCACTCACCAGCATCTGAAACAAGTAGTAGTTTTTCTGGTACCCAGGACTGCTGTCACTGCTCTCATCTGATGAACCAAGCACCCCTTCCTGTAAACAGAAAAATAAGGTCCAGAATTTCCATTTTCTTTTTGTTGTCATTTTCAAAAGAATACATATTACTTCAAAACTTGAGGAAAAGTGACATAAAAATAACTGCTCTAAGTTAGTGGCCTGGGCAAGGTTTAGAATGCCTTGGGTAACTAGGAAACTCAAACAGAATTGGAGCAGGTCAAGAAACAGAGAATCTGTCACATCCTTCCTCTTCACCACAGTCATGGCCCCACATGCTGTTCCTCAGTTCACATATCCCAGCTCCAGAGCCAGGACAACCCTGGCCTTTTCTTCCCAGCTCCCTCCTCTTCCCAGACCTCAGAAACATAGTGAAGCACTCTAGAAGCCCATGTACAAAATAAGGACACACACATTCCCAACTAGGCCCGGGGGAGCAAGCCATTGCTTTGAATTTATTTATGCTTTATCTCCTCCTAACTACACACCTTTTTTTTTTTTAACCTATGTATATATATGTGTATGTGTGTGTGTGTGTGTGTGTGTGTGTGTGTGTGTGTATAAACTTATCTACATAGGTTAAAATTTCTTTTCTTGAATTTCATTAGGTTTCACTTAAATCTTCATATTGGGGATCTTTGTAACATTCTGAAATGTTCCAGAAGGTTTTCAGTCCTGTGGATGAATTTCAGTGAATATCTGATGCCAAAGCAACTCATGAAAACAGCTATAAATAGGAAACATCACAGTGATTGTAATTGAATCAAACTAAGTGGTTAAACAGCATATGCTCTCATTTCTGATACCAATCCTATGAAGAAGATACACAGGAAGCCCAGATGGCCCTTATTTCTGAAGTCATAACTGGGCTGAATTTGTGGTCCCCTAAAATTCATATACAGGCAGACCTCGGAGATACTGTGGATTTGCTTCAGGCCATCACACTAAAGTAATTATCACCATAAAGTGAGTCACACACCAAGTTTTTGACTTCCCAGTGCATATAAAAGTTATATTTACACTACACTGTCATCTACCAAGTGTGTTACTGAATGCTGGTCTTGATTTCCCTCAGCCAATAAAAAGAAAGAGTTTGAGGAGGACAGCAGATTCAAGTCTAAAAGGACACTGTTCTTTGGAAGAGAGCAGGGGTATTTACACAGTTACAAGAGAGAGGAAGGGGGAGTGGGCAACGGTCAGCATGTCCTTGCAATAGAGGCATCCGGCAACTTGGAGGAGATTCAGGTTGGCACCATCTTGCTTTGTTAACACCTGGTATTCAGCAATTTTGACATTCTTTCCCTGGCCAGAATGTGAGAAGACAAGGCTGTTAAATAAGATAAATCTAGAGGATAAATAAAAGAAATAGAAATGTTTATCTGGTGGGTAGAGACACGTCTTTTTATCACTGCATCAAGTGTGCAACAGCATTATGTCTATAAGAAAACAATGTACATACCTTCACTAAGTGTGACATAAAGGCACGAAATAACCACAGGACACTGGAAAAATGGGGTTGACAGTTTTGTTCCACTGGGGATGGCCGCCAACCTTTCATTTGTAAAACATGCGTTATCTGGGAAGTGCCATGTAGGAGGAGTGCCTGAGATAAAGCCCTTAACCTCCATGTGATAGTATTAGGAATCTGGTCTTTGGGGGAGATGAAGAACCCACATGAATGGAACTGGTGCCTTGTAAGAACAGCCCAGAGAGCATGCCCTCTCTCTCTCTTCTGTGAGGATACAGAAGGGTCTTTTGCCAAGAGGAGGAAGTCTTCATGGGGACCAGATGTCCTAGCACCTTATCTTGGGCTTCCCAGCCTCCAGAATTATGAGAAATAAATTCCTGTTACCCAGTCTATAGTTAATCTTGTATTTTCATTACCCTTTTTTTTTAAAAAACAAAAGCTCTAAATTAGTGGTTGCAACCCTTGAACAATTCTGACAGCCCAGAGAATAAATTCACTGTGTGAATAAAACAGAATTTAAGGAATCTGTAATTCCCGCATACCAAATATCTTCCTAAGGGTTAGTTTGTCTAATAGCACACAGCAGTTATAATTTCAGACTAAGATTGCATTGTCTAAGCCAGGTATCATTACAAGAACTACAAACCAAAGAGCATATTCAATTTGTTATTTAAATTATAGAGATACCAAATGAAAGTACACAACAGGAGGGTGGGGACCAGCTGGAATGGTCAGGGAGGGGAGATGGTGGGTGACCCCTGGAGATTAAAATGATGTGAAATATATATAAATAATTAAAATATTTTTAAATAAATTAAAAAATAAATATATTATAGAGATAAAAATGTGATCCAGATGGCAGGGAAACACATTCTATTTCAATTCCATTAAGAAAATTGGTACCATCTCTCCCTTTGTTTCACCAGGCTGTTTTTAAATGATCAGAGCCCACTAAAATAACTTTAGTTGATGATTTAGGCTTCTCCTAGTTGAATGCAATTAATGTCAAAAAAATGAGGCATTAAAAGTGGCTATGAAATAAAATTATTCTACAACATTCCTGCTTTGCTGGCAGACTTAGGGCAGTGGAAGAATCTCTGAGAAATTTTTAAGGATAAAGTCAAAATTTAATTTAGATCCTAGTTTTATTTTTTGTCTTAAAAAATTACCAACTGAGAGGTAACAAAAGTACATAGAAAGCTTGGAGCATAGTATTGATATGGGCTAAGGAGAGGGAGGTGATCGGTCAAGACACTAAGCATAGTATTATAGATAATCTGCACTCATACCCTGTATGGTCTGTCTGCTCAGTTTATTTTCCTGGAGGAGTGCAGGAGCCAGTTCCAGCCTCAGCACTCTGGGAAGCTGAGACCAGGTGTCCAGGAGGGTAATAAGGAGCTTAGGGGGCTGGATGTCACAGGCTGCTGACGTCATTGAAGGCCAGCCTGCTGCTGAATGTTGTTCAACTCACTATAAAAAGCCAGCTGGAAATGAGCTATTAAGATTTTTTTTTAATTTTTCTTATTTTTATTCTTTAAATCACAATCTCAGTAAATGGTTTTTGGGATACCTCTCCCCCCCCCAGTTGCCCCCTCCATTCTCTCACAGCCCACTCCTTGTTGTTTAAGATGGTTTCTTTAGGGTGCAAACCCCCCACCCCCCACCCCCACCCCAGTTTTCTAAGTTGCTGGCTGTCTGATTACACAAAATGCACCTTAAAGATTCAATTCCTGTCTCTATTGGCATTGGATGGTAACAGGTGACCTGAACTCTGTTCTTACAGTTACAGGATTGCTTATTAGCTATTGAGAACTTTGCTGACATTTTGAGATTTTCTACCTATTTCACCATCTCAGCTGTGACCAGAGCAACTTTATTTCTTTTTTCCTAATTTTTGTATCTATATTGACTTCACTCAGTAGCTGTGGTTCCCAGTATGGTGCTGAATAGGCTGCATGAGAGGGGACTTACTTTCTTCCTCCCTACTTTGGAGACCTAGTCCCCCCCAAAAAAAATAGCTGGGTGTGGTGGCGCGCGCCTATAATCCCAGCTACCTGGAAAGCTGAGGCTGTGCATTGCTTGAGTCTGTGGTACCCCGGGCAATGTGAGCCTGTGGTTTCACAGGCAAAAATAGTGAGACCTAGTCTCAAAAAAAAAAAAAAAAAAAAAAAAAAAAAGAGAGCAAGAGAGAGACCTAAGACCTAGTGATTAAACAGGAAGGGAAGGGCACAGGTGTCACAAGCATGAATCCATCAGGCTGCTGTTAGTATGTAAGGTGTGGGAGAGAGCATGAGATAGCGTGAAACACAGGAGTGGGGCAGGGGTCTATTCTAAAAACATGTCTACGATCTGGAAAACTGAGGACAAAAAGTCTTGGCAATGATAAGGAAGCAGTTCATAGACAGCCCATCCAATGAAATATTCCCAGCAAGGAGTGAGGACCTCGTTGGGTTCCACTAGGCAGGAAAACTCCCAAAAGCCACAGAAGGTCCAACTTACAAACACACCCCTACCCCACTGGCCAGAATGGTTTCCCAATAGGCTCCCAGTGAAAGGCTAGCACACAAGATTATTTAGTTGCATCTTCTGGACAAGAAGACCAAGCTAGCCATCATTCAAAAACAGCAATTACAATTTGACAACACTTTACATTTGCCTCTTTCGCCAGCACCAAATCCATCTCATCAGAACCTTTTCAGGTCACAGAAAACATGAACTTTCCACTGCTGTCAGTGGCACTAATTCTTTGTTCAGGATCAAAACTTCCAACAAACACTTTTGATATGTCAGCAGCATTGTTGTCTTCTTTGATTTGTGATCATCAGATTTATGCCAGAGAGTTTGTCTATCATATTTTTTCTTTACCAATCTTTTGAGAATTAAGAAATGCTAGATAATCAACTCCTGAAAATTCAAAGGTTTTGTACATTCCCAAGTATTGTCAACATCTGCAGATCAGAAGAGACTCTGCCTTGTCAATGAATTTGCTCTTCACTGCTTCTGTTCTTTTGCAATGTAGCTTCACTGGAGGGCAACACTGTGGGCACAAGGGTGGGGAGAGAGGGGAGGGAGGGAGAAAGGGAGAGAGGGAAGGGAGAGGGAGAGAGAGAGAGAGAGAGAGAGAGAGAGAGAGAGAGAGAGAGACCTAGCAATCAGACACTGCAGGAAGGGCACAAGGTTCACAAGATCCACAGGACACAGGATGCAGAGAAGGGGTGAGTCAGCATCACCACAGGGGATGGGGAGGGTATCAAAAATATCTAAAATCTGTAACACATACTAAGAAAAGGTTTTGGAATAAGAAGCCATCATTGACACACAGCCTGTTCTGTGTTCAATATTCCCAATGAGGACCAAGGATCCTCCAGGCAGGAGGACTCACAGTGGTCGAGCAGGTTCTCCTTGTCAACACATCCACACCCAACTAGGCACAGAGGCTCTCACTGGGCTGCCAGGGTGCAGGTAAGGCAGCAGCCAAAAGACAAGCCGGCCAGTGGGAGCAAAGTGAACCCCCATGGCTCAATGGCCCGGTGAGCTAATAGTGAGCACCTGGGTGAATACCCACCAGGGCAGGAGGCCCCACTTTGGTCAGTCCACCCTATGAACCCCTCATCGGCCTTGAGTGGGGCTCCCCTAGGCAGAGTGGGAGGCCAAGCTTTGGCCAGTGGTGGGGTTCAAGTGGCCCTCTGGGGAAAATTAGGGTCTCCCATGGAAAATGGGGACCCCACTTTGACTTTTTGGGTTTCATCATGTGGGCACTTCCTTGGATAATTGAGGGGTTCCTTGGCAAAAGTGGGGTGTGCCACTCTATTTGGGGGTACACCAGGCACTCCTCAGGCAAACTAGGGAAACCTCATTTCATTTTGGGGGTTCACATAGTGAAGCTTGACACCTGTGTGTCCCACTTTGGCCTTTGTGACTTCTCAGAGAGGGGGCTTCCTGGTGAAGCTGAGGCACCCATTTGGCCCTAAGTTTTACCGCAATAAGGTCTCCCCTGAGCAAAGAGCTGAGCCCAGCTGCTGGCAATTGAAGGCCACCATAGTGTATAATATAATTTCGGCAACTGTACTCTCCTGGAAACCCAGCCTTAACTGGTAACAAGGGGGCAGCAAAATCAGCAAACACTATGAGGGCTAGTATTCATGGGAGCCCAACTGACCATGTGGAAAAGGGAGCAGAGCGATGAAGTGCTGGCAGATGACCCATCTGTGGCTGCGATGGTTTATATTATGTGTCAACATGACTGAGCCTCGGGGTTCCCAGAAAATTGGTCCAATATTTTTCTGGGTGTTTAGGGTCAAGTTTAACATTTCAGCTGGTAGACTGAGGCAAGGTTTGCCTCCCTAGTGGGACTGGGTCTCAGCTAGTCAGCTGACAATCTTAATAAAATTTAACGGTTTGCCCTCCTTCAAAAAGAATTTCCCCTCCCTGTCCGACTGCTCATCATCTAGGATACCAGCTTTTTTCCTCCCTTGGAACTTGAAATGTTTCTAAAATCCCATCTTTCTCATGGATCTTGAGCGTACCTGCTTGTTTTCACAATGAAACTGCACCATTGGCTCTCCTGGGTGTCAGCTGTCTGACTCCCTCTGCAGTACGTGAGAGCCAGTTCCTTAGACTAGAATACACTCTATTCTAGAATATATTCTGCTGTGTGATCCAACCCATTAATAAGATACCATGGTTTATATTATGAGGAATTAGCTTCCACAATACATGTGGATATGTGTGTGAGTCTGTGTATACATAGGTAGGTGTGTATATGTATCTATGCCTGTATAATTGTTATACATAAGAAATATGCAACTGACTCTTTTTCTCTCAAGAACTCAGATGAAACAGTACTAGTACCACAATTTTATAAACAATAAACGGAGCTCTAGAGATTTTTGATTACCATCATGAGGTCAAATGAGTGTTCATGGCCAAGAAGATCTTAAACTCAGCCAGGTCTTCTAACCTGAAGCTCTGTTGACTTAGCTTTTCCCATTGGTAAGACATTGATAGATGTAGAATCCAGTGTTTTGATGTTGTTGTTTTAACCAATAGATTTTCCTTTTTGGAACAGCACTACATTTCCAAGTAATAGTGAGTCTTCTAGTCCATGAACATAGGCTATTTATCTAGGTCATCCATGATGTTTTTCCACTAGAGCTTTGTAGTTTTCAGCATATTTTAAATGTATTGTATTAGATTGATATCTAAGTATTTCCCTTTTGATACAAATGCAGGTGGTACGGTGTTTCCCTAAGCACAAATTGCAATTATTTATAGGAAAGCAGTGGATCTTTTTCTATTATCTTTATATCCTCCTTCCCTTGCTAGGATTGATAGGGGCTAGGGAAAAGGAGCTGATTGGGCAAGGTAGAATAATAAATCTGCGCACACACCTTGCTTATGGCCTGTCTGCTTTGAGTTAATTTTCCAGTCCCAGAATATGTCTGGAGGACTGCAGAAGCCAGTACCAGCCTCAGCACCCTGGGAGCCTGAGGCCAAGAGTCCAGGAGGGTGATAAGGAGCTCTAGGACTCAACATAACAGGCTGCTGACGTCACTGAAGGCCAGCCTGCTGCTGAACTTAATTAACTCACTATCAAAAGTTAGCTGGAAATGAAATGTTAAAGTGGTTTCTTTAGAGTGTGAGCCCTCCACCTTCCAGACTGCACTGATTAAAGTGCACCTTAAAGATTCAATTCCTGTCTCTACTTTGGCAATGGGTGAGAACAGGTGATCGGAACTCCAGTCTTCTGGTTACAGTATGTAATGACATTAAGTGTGCTTTTTGTGTTCTTTATCTCTTTTTCTTATTCTTCATGACGATGAAGAAATTTTTAGAATCCACTCACAACCATACCACAAATAAATAAACACCTAGGAATTTACCCTACCATGGAAGTGAAGGATTATCAACGAAAACTCTTGGACATTTTTCAGAGCTATAAATCATAATTCAAGGAGCTGGAAAGTCATTTCATGAGCATGGATGGAATGCATCAGTATAATCCAAGTGACTATTCTACCAGAGGCAATATAAAAATTTAATGTAATCTTCATTAAAATACCAACAATATTTTGAAAGAAATCGAAAAAAATTATTAAAATTTATATTGTACCATAAAAGCCCTCAAATAGAAAAAGAAATTAAGGAAAAAGTAGAAAAACAGTGACATCATTGTTTTAAACTATAAAGCAACAGTAATTAAAAAAATGATATTGGGATAAAAATGAGTACATACATCAATGAGACAACTAAAATCCAGAAATAAATGCATGGATATCTCAATCCTTAATTCTTGGTAGATTATCTACAAAATCTCTTATCAAAGGATGCTGGGGAAAAGCTGGACAATATGTCAAAGAATGAAGCTGGCACACTTCTTAACCCCAGGCATGAATATACATTATAAATGGCTTAACAAATATAAGACCTGCAACAACAAAATATATATGAGAAAATACCAGTGATACTTTTATATCAGTAATAAAGTTAGTTTTAGAGACTCAACCCCTATGACAGAGAAATAAAAGAAAAATTAAATGGGATTCTCTCAAATTAAAAAGATTTTGCACAGCCAAGGAAAATTCAGATTAAAAAGACACCCTACTCAATGGGAGAAAATATTTATGCATTACATAGCCCACAAGGGACTGATATCCAAGATATACAAAAGATTTTTTTCAAATCAACAATTAAAAAGGCAAATCACTTAATAAATCAGATCTAAACAATCACCAAAGAGTATCTTCAGAAGGCCAACAGATATATGGAAAAATGTTCATCATCACTTTTAATAAGGGAGATGCAGGTCAAATCCACACTGAGATGTTATCTCACACCTGTGAGATATCATATATTTGAAAGATTCCCCCAACAATTAAAAAAAACAAAAATAACTTTAAATAGGATAAGAATGGCAGTGAATGTCTATAGTGCATCATATGTACTGATTAATCCCAGGATAGATATTTACTCCCTTTTCTGTCCTAGACAGAAATACCTGAAAATCTCAGATCTTTATGGGCACCAATAAACATTTCGTAATGTGTTTGGGAAAATCACAAGTGCTGCAATTTCAGGTTATCTTAACTAGAGCACACCAAACACACTACCTTTTATTGGTAACAGAAAGTCTCTATAAATACCATCTACTATTGCAACACTGTGTCAGCCCCAAGAGGGTTAGGACCATTTATGCCACCCTCAGTGATTCTAAGTCAAAGCACAAAGTCAAACGACTTTGTGTTCTGTGATGGAGGAAGGAGGGTAGTAGAGTCAGGGGCCTGTGTTGGACTGTTTTGTTTGTTTATTTAGTTTCCTGACAAGCTGAAGCTCTGGCTATGGATTGACAGAAATTTATGGGCTATAACTGATGTATCCTTTCAGGTCAGTCCCAATAAGCAAATTAAACATGTGCAGTAGGAGATGATTTGATTAAGAAGAATGCAAGAAAAGAAAAAAAATGAAATAATAGATTAAAATGTGGTCGGTTGAAAGGAATATTTAAATAACCTTTGGGAGGAGGGTTATAGCTAAGAGGCAAACAAAAAAGTTATAAAATGAGTCCTTTATAGCAGAAAGACTGAAAATATTATTTCAACTTCCTTCACAACCTTAATATCCATCCTACGAAACTATGATTACATTTTCACTCAGGGGTCCTAGTTGCAACCAGAAGCAATCAACACCCCCAAAAACTGTTTTTCCAATATGCCCTGGTCGCTAGAAGCAATTTAAAAGGAGGGAAGAGTGTCTGTGCTTGTAGAGAAAAAAACAAAACAAAGTAGGACCACAAACAATGATCCAAGAGTTCTTTTTGCCAGAGCAAAGCCAATATCTTGATACTACAAACCTTTGATATTCAGGATCATAGATGAAAACTGAACAGTATGCCACTTTTAAAAAATCACAATTTTAAAAAAAGAAGGAAAAAAGGACAGGACTTATGTATACCACATAGCAATAAATCATATTTTACTTTATACTGCAACATGCCCAGTACTGTAAATGGCAAATATATACAGACGGTGGTTTGTGTCAAGAACAAGAAACTGGAAAGAGAAACAGGAAGGCAACAGCATTACTCACCATGTGAAGTGTGAGGACCCCAGGGACAAACAGCAGCAGACTTATACACCAGACCATGCTGAGGTGCTAAAAGCACAAATAAAGTGTTTTAATCACATAAATAAACATGCACAGGTATATCCCTGGACCATGCTTCATCACTCAGTCCTTCCTCTCACCAACTATGTAGCAGGAGGCACGGTGGCTGCTGGAACACTGGGAACCCAACCAACAGCCTGGGTTGACTTCCACTTGCTGGAAGTTTAAGTATTCAACATCCTTGTATCTCATGTTCTTCACTTGTAAAATGGGGGTAATATAAAAGTTATTCCTAGGGTGGCTGTGACATTGGGCTGTGTATGTAGGAAGCCTTTAAAGTGGAGTACGGACACAAGCAGCCCTTGATTTTAGCTTCTATTGTTGCTAGCTTGCCACCTTCTCTGAGTTGAGCACCAGAATGATAGTAAAAAAAACAAAAGCCTGGATGTAAAGGACTGCATAGTTCATTTAAGAGATTTCATTTACAAAGTAAACAATTGGAGTAAAATGTGTCTGATTGAAAGGAGCCCACTTGTAAAGATAGATCAGGTACCTTGTAGTTTTTGTTCTTTTTTACTTATTTTATTCAACTACAAACTCTTCTGGAGGGCCAGGTAAAGGAACACCATGAATTAAGTCTGAAATAACAACGCAATGCAAGCTAAAAATCTTTCCCAGCTACAAACTTTGCTGATGCTGTCACTGACATTTCCCTGCAGGGAAGGGAATCCTCCAGGGAGAAAGAACTAGAAATCTGGGGACCTGCAGGTTTAGCCTCACCAACAGGCACAACCATGGTCTCTGATGGTTTCCTTTAAGTTCCAGGTGTACGCTGCTATGCTTGACATCTGTTTACACTGCACTGTGGCCATCACCAAGTCTAGTCTCTACCTACTAATCGGTGGGGTCATTTTTGTTTTGTTTTATTATCATACATATCATTAACACACAATTTTGAGACTGCACTCACACGCTATATAGACACCCCAGATACAAACACACCTGAGACATTTCATGTTGCCACATTCACCAGCAACAGCTCCAGCTCCATCTGACACCCAAAGGTTCACTGACCACAAAATCAATCACTAAGTCAGAGATAGACGTTTCCCTTCATGCCCCATGAGACTCACCTGCTGCCACAGGAGTGCTCTGAGAGGAGCAGGACAGTCCATCAGGAAGCAAACACTGCCAGCAAGACACTGACCCCCAGGACACACCCAGTAAGGAATTCGGTGGCTTTGTGAATTTCCTAGACAGGAGGCCTTCCAAAACATGACATCAGGTAGGGAAGGACAGTCTGGCTTCAGGATCTGTTGTTCAGAGAATTGCTTACCCCTATCTTTGCAGTCAACCGTACAGCCCCTGATCACACTTAATTATACAGAAGCTACAGAGGAGTGTGCCTTTGAGGGGCTAGGCGAGACCAGAGTCTAGGATACAAGTACCCAAACTCCTAACCACTGGAGAAACTCTCCAAACAAACAGAACCACATCCTGAAGACAATTAACATGAGAAATGTTGCATGTCTTATTAAGTCGAGGCAAACACAGACTCTCAGAGAAATAAGCAAACAGGAAAGTTTTATTAAAAGACTCAGCTGAGGGTCTCAGAAGGAAAGTTCGACCCAAGGACTTGAGCTTCGTTGATGCAGGTAATTTATGGGGTTTGCAAAAGCTCAAATTATTTCCATATAGAGATAATTTCCTGCATGACGCGGTACAAAATTGGCATAGAATACACAAAATTGGCACAAAAATACAATTTGTGACACTCTGGATATCTCTAAGAAATAATACCTCCATGGAACTAGACTTTTCACCTTAGATAAGTTCTTTCTCTTATGCACAAGCTGTTTTCCTCCCAATTAAGGGAAGGGTAGGCCGCTGTGTCTATGTATTATCTTGATTTTAGCTTTTACACACACACAGCCTGGCCTTGAGTTAGCAAAAGTTAGGAAAGTTCTGCAAAGACCTAATTGAGTCTCTTTCGACCTTGAGATGCCTGCATCACAAGCCAACTTTTAGGCCTAGTGATTAACACTTTAGGTCTCAGTCTTAAGGGGTTGAAGAACTCACTCAGGGGGTTTTAACTCATTTTTACTGTCTGTTTTATTCTGTTTTTCCTATATGGCTTCTCAGAAAGGCCAGGAAAACACAAAGTTTTAATGTTTTGCTTGATAGGCACTTAGAAATATATCAGGAAGTCTTCACTGCAGAAACTACAAGAAGAGTTCATCTCAGGGCTCCCGCTAGAAAGCAAATTTGTATCCATTACTCCTGTAGAAAAGGAGTTGGTAGCAGAGGAAGCCAGGCTGCACCCACCTGAGTCAGGGAGTCCTACCATGGTCTGACCACTCCTGCCCCTGCCCCCATAGCTGGAGAACTTCTTCACCCAGCTGTGAGCCCCAGAGTCTGTCACTGAACTTGCCTCTACTTCAGGAAATCCAGGTAGAGAGGATCTCTCAAACCCAGCTGCACCCTGGATATTTTACAAGTGCTGAGGTTCTCATTCCTTTTCTGACCAGCTATTTTAATTCAGTTGACCTGAAATGGAACTTTAGTGTCTTTTTTAAAAGTCCCCAGGTTATCTAAAGTAGAGCCAGGACTGGAAAGTTGTGAAGAGATAAATAGATCTGTATCCTTTATAAGCTGGGTAAGTTTGGTTTTATGAACCATTCTATTTGTTCTTAGTGCTTTTGTCATGAAGCAGTAATTCATAGTGCTAAAGGTAAAGTCAAATGTATTTTAAATAGTTAAAATGTATTTTATTTTTGACAGCACCCCCCCTCCACCTCACTTCCTCCACCATAGAGCAAATACTTCTTCAAAGCATTGACCACAGCCTGTCATATACTCTTCTGTTTCCTGTGACTATGGCTAGAAGATTAAAAAGTACTTGTTGAAAGAGGAATGAACAAGCAGAGAAAGTTAAAGTCATATATTGAACTCTTTAAATATATTGAAGAATAGACTCTAGGTCAAAATATCTCTGCATGCAAGAATTCTGAGCTGAATCTAATCTGATCAATGATATCAAAGGTAAATGGAAGGTTCTGTTCTTTACTTTGAGGGTACAGGTGTAGAAAACATCAATGATGTCCCCAAGTTCCCTTTTTTGTGGTTACCTAAAAATATAGTTATAACTCTAGATCATATTAATAAACAGAGAACCTGGAATAGAACAGGCAATCATTCTGCTTTTGTAATTGCCCGGATCTCAATCTCGGTATCAGGTGCATCACTGGGGACAAGGCAACATTAAAAAAATAGGAAATATTTGGAGAAAATTTCTAGGATATTGAGGGAAACCAAATCATGCTATGAAGAGAATGGTTGAAGGACTAGAAAATTTTTGTTGAAAATTTAGAGCTGTGAGGATCATCTTTATTTACCTGAAAGGCTGTCGTTGAGAAAACAGACTAGATTTATTTACCATAACACCAAAGAGTGGAAATTTTAGTACTGTACAAAGAATAATTTGTTACCCAAATAAGGATTACAGAGTGGATTATATTATGTAGAGTGAATTGTATTCCATTTTCTTGTTTTTTTTGTTTGTTTGTTTTTTTTGTTTTGTTTTGTGTTTTTTTTTTTTTTTTTTTT
>PVHY01022643.1:0-22109 GCA_004024945.1 Uropsilus gracilis
GAGACCCGGTCCCGGCTCGCGTGCGCCCACAAACCCCGTGGACACGCTGGGATAACTACCCCCGAGGCCGGGAGTCTTCGGTATTCAAGGGTATCTCCCACCCCCCACACCCCCACACCCCCCCACACACACAAGGCCCCTCTGCATTATTATTTTGTATTCTTTTTCAAGCAGCAGTTTTCATGTTAGCACTGGGACGGGGCCTCGCGGTGCCCACGCTTAAAGCAGGTGGGGCAGGGGCGAGGGCGCTGCAGGTCTGGGCTGTAAATCGCAGGCTTTTTGCGGCTGTTGTTCCCGCTCACCGCCCGCCGCCACCGGTCCCCCCCCTTTCTTTCCGCCACGCAGTTGCTATGGGTTACCAGGGCGGTTGCCATGGGTTACCGGACCGAGGCCGGCTGGCTCGATACCTGCCACCCAGTCGCCGGCGGCGGCGGAGCAGCCGGGGCGGGAGGAGGCGGGAGCGCGCGTGTGCGGGACGCGGCGCGGGGGAGTGTGCGCGAGCCGCGGAGGCCGCCGCAGCCAACAGGCGGCCGAGGGTGCAGCCGCGGGAGTCGCACCGCCAGTGGGGTGGGGGGCAAAGCTATAAAGAAGGCCCAGAGGTAAGAAACTAGCAAAAACACCACCACAAGTTATGCCCGTGCTGTGCCTCTAGCAGCAAAGACAAGCGGTGTGGGGTTTTGGATGAATCTACACTTCTCGTCGGGGGAGAAAGGGTATTTTCCTCTTTAGCCTAAAAGATTTGCATAGTGTCTTTAGACCATAGTTTAAATTCAGCAGGAAATTGTAGCTTAATTTTTTTTTTAATTTTTTTTTTTTTTGCCTCTTTTCCTCTGTGTCTTTTGAAAAGCCGTCTTTGGAATTTTGAAGAGAAAGGGGTCATTAACTACCAGAGTTTGTGCAGCTAAAAATAAATGAATGCCCAATGTACTGTTCATAACAATGATCTAGAAAAGTTTCCAGCAAGAGTGACGAGCATTTGTGTCTGACTTAAGGGACAATGGTGACTCCTTCGTAAGATACATATGACAAAGAATAGAATCAAAATCCTTTGTAATACTGCAAATTTTAAAGAAATTGTTGCTTATCTACGTCCTTATAAAATTGTAAGCTCCATCCTTACTAAAATGTATTAATTTCTTAGTGACCTTTATTTGCAAAGAAAATTGTCTATACTTTGAATGTCAAACTGTCAGACAGCATTTTGTATTTGAAAATGTGTTTATATATACTTAAGATCTATATTCCAAACAAAACCAGAAAATTGTTCTGAAATAAATTGTTTTCCTCCACTGAAAAGATTCTCATGTATTCATAGGATACCAATAATTTAAATATTAAAAGAAAAAACTACTTAGAAATACAATAAGATTTTGGTTTTGCTCATCTTAAATTTTTAGAGGCCTTTTGTGAAAATCCTTTATTGCTGAAATATTGAAAATCGTATTTAGTTCAGTAGTTCAATGAGGATGAATGGTTAAGGCACTAAAGAACTATAAACTGAATTAAAACAATAAAACAACTTATTGTTTAAAAAAAGAATAAATGCTTGTTCAAATTCTTAAACAGCCATAAAAATTTTTATTTTTTACCTTACTAATAGGCAAGGTTATTGAATATCACCTTTGTCATTATTCAATAAAATACGAAGTAGGCTTGAAAAACCACAAAATACATAATATTTTAAGGAGGACTTAAAATATTACTTCGACATTTGTGTTTTTCCTTAGCAGTTTTTAAAACTGCATTTTAACTAGAATTTAAATTAGTTTCTTCCAAGTGAGTCTTTAAAAGAAGCTTTAAGTAACAGGTTGTTGACAGTCATTGTTGACACGTTTGGGTTAAATATAATAAAGCCAGTTTTAAAACAAAACATATAAACAGGCTTTATAGGTGAATAGTTTACCCTTTCAGCATTAGGCAAGGAAATTGTTTTGCTGTATGTAAATCATATAGCATCCAGATTTTGAATTCTTCAAATTAAGGTGACATTAAAAATAGTTTCACATATCAATTTAGTTTAGTTACTTAAGTAGTTTCTCATCCTAAAGAAAACTTTATAAAAATATGCCAGTTCAAGTCCCTTTTTTTTATAAAGGGACTTGAACAAAGCAAGAAAGTCATGTAGGGCTGAAGTTCATCTAAATATCTCAGTTGATATCTCCGCTGATTTCCTATAATGAGCTATAAGGAACCAGTGCTCACAAAGCAAAACAATCAAGTTAGGGGGAAAGCCTTAAAGTTTACAACTAGAGTGAACGGTAAAACAAACTTTACCAAAGTTCCTTGTAAAAAATTGCCAATCATTCAAAAACATACAGAATTTAGGTTTAAGTGTTGAGAAATGTATTCTTTGGTGTAAAATAAGTAATCCAATAAACTAAAGTTGATTTTTTCAAGTTTAATGTGAAAACAATGATCTTGTTAAGTTTACATACCATAGTATTGAGCATTATTTAATATCACTGTTAATGGCTGTGTTACATCATCTGAAATTATGACAACTGATAATACATTATATGCTTTTGAAAACTGCTGTAATACAGAAATGCGAATTCAAATACATACTGCTGAGGTACTAGGAATTGCTCTTACATTACTGGATGGTAGACTTCACATGTTAGCAAGATAAAAAAGAAACTGTTAAATCTTTTTTCCCCTGAATTAAAATAATGAGTTGTAAATGATAAATTCACAGTATCCGAGATACATTAAATTATTTACAAAAGTTTGATTATGTTTTTAACCAAACAAAAACAGGGGCAATTAAGGAAATCATTCTTATTCTAAATTTAATTTTTTCTGTTCTCGGTTATAAGCATTTCAGACTTTTTAATACAGTAACTTAAACTTCTTGTTAAAACAAATGAAATAAAACATTTAAATAAAGCAACAAGTTTAACCAGTTATGTGAAAATATCTTCCTGTGTGAGAGATACTTTCCTGTGTCAAAGATATTTTGCACCATTTAACAAGAAAGAAACTTGGATAATTATCTCAAGAAAATGCTGCCTCATCTGAAATTTGACGTTCAAAGTAGTTTAAGACATTTTTATCTTTGTGCCACTAAAAAAAGATACTTTAGTACAAGTATACCCATCCTCAGGCAGATGCCTAAAAAGAAAGGGCATTTTTAAAATGAATAATTAATTCTGAAATTAACACACTTATGGCCTTTTTCTAAACTATGGGACTATTTGTTAGTAAAAGTCAATATTAATTTTTTAAGATCCTATTTCTAACTTTAAGAAAAGTAACAAGTACCAACCAATGAAAGTTATCTAGTAGTAAGGAAACACACGTTTAATCAGAAAATAAATCATTGAACTGTAATTGTAATTACACAATAATGAAAACAAATGATTTCTTTCTAGAAAACGTGTTTAAACTGCTTTATGACAATGAAAATGTATTTCTGAATTGATATATTGCAAATACAAGCAAAATACTAGTAGTCTCTCTGTTTTACCTAAGATATAAGCATTATTTTAAATAATTTTTAATTCATAATGTATTTTCCATGTGAGTGTGAAATAGAATACTGGAAAAGTTAAGCATTCTTAAAATATTTCAAACACCCAGAAGTAGTGTTTTCCAGTGCAGGGGAGGTATCCACAAAATTGCAGTCCCATATCTGAAGGAGACAGATTGGTGTAAGCTGCTGTGGGTCTTGATAGTGGTTAAGACCATATATACTATGTTTACAGTAACACTGCTCCATTGCTACAAGAAGGACTACACTATCGGAATTTTAAATGCTACCTATTTACCTATCTTTTAACATTCAATAAGCCAAACCTATTTTTTACACATATAAATAATTTCAAAATAGGATCTTGTTTTACCAATAATATCTGCCTACAGAGGAGAGTATTGCATTCACAAGCTTTTAGCTTATTACAGAAGCTTAACTAAAATAAGACAACATAAAAATACCACTAATAACCCAAAGTCTTTTAAGAATTTAAATACCTAATGTCATGACAGTAAACTTTAGGTAAGAATATATTATTAGCAAGCCTTCTTCTCTATGGCTGGATGCCATTTTCTCTTCCTAAGATGGTAACATCAGAATTATTTTTCAGGGTTCTTGCGGAGCTGTGCTCATTTTACATCCATGTGAACTGCTGTCATCACTACTGTGTCCAAACCCAGAGGATGAACTGGAAAAGAAGAGAGGGGGAAATAATAAAAAGAGGAAATTGGTTTTCACAACACACTCAAAGCCTGAGTAACAGAGGAGAACTTTAATTATCTCCAGTCACAAAGAGAGACAGGAAATTTGGACTTTTAATTAGCCATTTGGAGTGCAGTTGGATATTTTTTTAGCTAGATAATTTAAACGCGAATAATTCAAGTCTGACTAAATGAAAGTCACATAATCAGAATGCAGATAATTGAATTTCTACTGCATTCATTAATTCAGTGTGGAGGTGTGTGTGAAGACTACTATGATGAGCTGTCACAGCTCAATAAAATCTCAGTCAATTAATTTTTTCATTATCTTAGTATTACATCAACAAAAAAGTGAAGTGTGTGTATATATCTATACATACGCATATGTGCACTATGTGTTGTATGAACATGTATACATTAAATCAAAATGCCAGGAAATACCTTTCTGAATCATAATCTATATCATTTTCTTTTTTTCCTTCTTCATCTTCTTCAGGGAAACGCCTGTTCATCAAAGCAAACTTGTGAATCGCTTCTTCTACGGAGTACTTAGTTTGCCCAGAAACACACGCCTCGATGTCTTCTGAGTTTAGATGGCTCTGCAGGAAGAGGTGAAGGCTGCTATCTGAGAGCAAGAGTGCATTCTGGAGGACCCTATGTGAGAGAAAACAGGGGAAGTAATCGGTGAACAAGGATGGATAGTTACAGAGTGGGAGAGAGAACGACATGAGAAATGTGCCACTGAAGTCATTTCTCCACTGTGGCAAACTTTTCATCAATTATGGACTCTGCTATTGAAGGGATGAAAGCATATGTTAACTTTTATTCAATTATTTGGAAATTTAGGTGAGTAAAAACATGAAGCTAATAGTTAAGAACATCTGTTAAAAGAATAACTTCAAGGACATTTCTTCAATTTAACCATCTGTTATGGCCATGTGGATTAATTATGGAAATATTTTGCTTATATAGTCAGAGAAATTTATTCTACTTAAAAAAAATTTACTGCCAAACAGCATGTCAATTCTGTGATCTTTATTGGCTAGGCTGTCATGAAACATCAAAACTTTCAACTACTATTAAAATTATATTTGAAAGTCAATACATTTCTCAGCATGTTTTACATTTTAAAACTTTACAAGAAGCTTATGAACATGTTTACAAGGGCTCAGTTGGGAAATGGCCTTTTTTGAATACTTAAGATCAAGTGGAAATTTTTCAAAAATCTTCAATGGTGCTGCCTATCTATGTTGTTAAGATGAGCCACCAAGTAAAATTGCTCCCAGCCAATTTTACTGTACATGTAATTAAAATGATAGTTTCATGATAAATACATACCACCCTCCCCATTTCAAAATCAAAGTTTACAGAGATGGCAAATCTCTATTAAAACTACATGGGGTATTAAAAACTACCCTGGAGCAATAGCTACCCATATTATCACTGATTTTTTCCCCCAAAATGTATGTCCTAGACTAGAAAACCAAATCAAAGTACCCTCATTTTAAAATGAGAGCTGGTTTTATCTTTGTAGCAAAGAGTTTGATATTTGATAGTTCAGTCTTTTATTAATAGCGCCACAATAACATTAAGACAAGATGTAGAGGACAAAACTAGGAAACTGAAACCCAACTATAACAGCTTTGCCCAACATGGGATTTTCATAGAGTTTTATGAAAAATAAAGATAGGTCATGTATTTCAGACCAAATGAACTTTACCTTACATTCTGCATTTTTGAGGAAGTAATTAGAAAAGTATGTATCTTTTGGTCATTTATATCAATTTCTTTAAACCCTGGTCGTTAGAGTATTTCCTTTTCTTCAAAATAAAATTATTTCTTGAAGAAGGCAACTGTCTAAAAGCGCATAGGAAACCAAAATCAAATCATTCCCTTTGCTTAAGGAGGCTTCCAAATACAGAGTGAGAAAGTATTCTTTACTGAACTACCCAAAGGAAAAGAAGGAAAGCCTTTGTGCTTTTTAAAAGTCAAAATCTCAAGCAAAGCAGCTAAATACTTCTTCCTTCTCGTCTGTGTCCTCTGCCCTGGGCTCTCCCAGAAGATGCCCATATCACATGATAAAGATTAATTCTCCAAGTACAAGTAGTAAAGTAGTAAATCCCCTTTTACCACTCCTTGAGATTTATTTTCTACATTTACAAATGTTTACCACTCTTGTTTTAAATACTTCAAGAGAAGATTTATAGCGCAACGACCCATTAATATTAACTTGCATTCACTGTGAGGTTTGAACGGAGTGTTTCCTGTGTCCTTCTGTCAGTGGTTTCCTGCCAGCCATATACAAGTAACTGTTCATAGGATTACACTTACTGCTTTGTTGCTGTTGGAAATGTGTTTTATTTTCTTTATAAAATAATGGGTAATCTTTAAAATTGATTTTAGATGGTTCGAGGCATTACACCACAAAAGTAATGAGCACTAATGCCAATGATATTGGACACAAATTCATTTTCGCTTTATTTCATGTCTAAAGCAATTCTACTGAGCCTTGAACTGCTCACACGCTGTTATTAACTTGCGAGTAACCTAACACATGGGTACAGCAAACAAAAGTGATCAGAGTCCAGGTTGATCAGGACCTCAAGGCTACTGTCCTTTTTCTTGAGCTATAATTCAATTTCCAATTTTACTGTACATTAGACTCATTATTTTCCAGCGTTTTCTGCTTAATACTGCCACCTGGAGGACACCCAAGTGAAAAAAGAATGGGACAGGCACAGCCCCTTGGAGAAAGAGGTGTCAGAGAAACCATCTGAATTCTTAGCAAAGACGGAGTTCAAATGTCGTGTATCCGCCAGGCACAGGTTTGGTTTTGTGAATTTCCTCTGTCTCATTAGCTAAATGTATGCCACCGTGAGCCAGGGGTATAAACAGCAACAAGTATTTGTTTGTTTTTTTTTATTTTGTTGTATATTTCATTCTGAAATTAAAAGTACAAAATGTTTAGTGTTGTCCCAACTGATTTAACCAGTGTAATTAGCTCATTTTAATTAATATCTGATTTACTATATATCAGTGAGAACTGTGACTGCCATCCTCATCATATGAAAGCCTGTTTTCTAGCTTTAAAAACAGGCTTTCATATGATGAGGATGGCATTTGTGCCAGTCTCCACACACAAACACATCTAATAGCAGAAAATCAAATTCAAACATAAAGGTTATTGTGTGAAAGTCAACAAAATGCCAATTAAGCCTCATAAAGATAAACGTAAACAATGTTCAAGCCTTTAGAAAAAGAACAAAAAATAGCCTCTAGGATTTTCTGAAAAGATGCTTACAACATGAGTCAAAACTTACTCCTTTCCCCATTATAACTTTATACAAGGAAAAACCTGTTTTTCCTTTGAATTGTACAAGTTGAAAGTCTGGTTTTCCTCAATGTGATTTTATTAGGGGTATTATATATTGGTTCAATTAAGAACAATATATAGCAATGCAAAACGATTTAATCCTAACTAAGGAAACCACAGGTTTATAGACCTCAATATAAGGATAAATATAGACATCTGTATAGTGTGGAAGATTAGCAGTTTGATGTAGGAAGAAAAAATTAACTCAGCCAGCTTTTCTCTTACAATGAGAAAAAAATAAAACCTACAAATCTTCACTGAGACATTCATGATGTGTGCTGTAGTGCCCTCTATTGAACATAGGATTCATAAAAGTGTGTGAGTATATGTGTGTATGTGTGTGTGTGTGTGTGTGTGTGTGTGTGTAAAAACAGCTGCAACACTTCAGTGGTATCCTGTAAAAAACTAACATTCCTTAAATTTTTAAGAAATGCTAAACTGTAATACAAAGGCTTGTAATACACTGTGTCAGGTAAATGCAGTTTTATACTAATGGGATTAATTCAGTAAGAAAAGAAAGCTAGCTCCTATTCCTGGTATCAATCAAATTAAAACAGTAGGAATGCTTGACATTAACTCATAGTTGGACTTACCAACAACAGAGTTTATAATTTTATTCTATAACTTTCTTTTGCCGTAACTGTTGGTAGAAGTTAAGGGGGAATCCAAATGGAAACATATAGCTAAGATTGAGGAAAAATTAATACACTTGAAAAATATCACCATTGTACTGACTGAATTTAGGTAGCATTGAAGAACTCTGATAATAAACTTACTGCCTGCTAAGATTAATATAGTTTCTCCACCTTCCCTATAATTCTTTTGTCTATAAAACTGAGGTAACAACAACTCTTAGTCTCTTAGTATTATTATAGGTATTAAGTAAAAATTTTAAAAGCTAAACATATAGCAAAGGTTCAATAAATGGTATTAATTATTCTTACTTGGCATAGAGTCAAACCACCAACTAATCCCTCGGTGAATTGGCCTGGATATGTACTTTGCCATTAAATATATATTATTTCACAACTGATCTAAAAATGAAATCATACTGTATTGATACAATACACACGTGCACATGCACAAGATAGCACCATTTTTAGAGTTTGAATATATAAATCATGTTCTTGATTCATAATCAAGAACTTACAGAAAAACTTCAAAACTTACAGGAAAACCAGATTTTTGAATATATGCTAAAAAAGCCATCATTCAAGCACATTTCACATTTTAATACTGTATTATCTTCCTTCTCTGGTTCTTAAAGTACTGTACAGCAAAGTAAAGGCTACGGTGGTAGCTCTACTTCATGGATGAAGATTGGGGTTTCCAAAGACATCCAGCTGGGAAGGATACAGTACAGAAGTGTCCTAGTTGCACGAGGTGGCATTCACCTTTCCAAAGTGAGTTTGGGCCAGGGGTGAGGATACTGTGCAGGAGGACAGAAGGGAGGTATGTGAGGAACTGGGGGGCAGGGAGGGTGTTCCAGGTCAAAGACATGTAAGATCACCACTTCTACACAAACTGGACAGAGACTAGGAGAGCTGTGTTTAAGAATCTGAGGGATGCAGAAGGAGGGTGGGGTGTCAGGAGGAGCACTGGATCTGGCCTGAATCCAGCCATATGATATAAGACCCCTTGCTCAGATCAAGTCCAAACCACAAAGAACCATCAGCTTTAGCTTTTAAATGAAACTCATCAGTATGAAGACAAATGTTCACCTACCAAAGTATAACGAAAAATATCACACAAGAACTCGTTGTCTACTCCATGATTTGACTTCTAGATAATAACCAGATCCAATTTTAAGGACTCTCATCATGCCCTGAATTATATACTGTGCATCACCGCTGGGATGGGAGCAAGGATTTGTGTCCATGTTGTGCAGCCTATATCCCTAGAACCAGTGTGCCCAAGTAACTGGAATCTACTGAGTAAAGGATGACTACACAGTGGTTAGAGTCCCTTCTGAGCCACACTGGCCTGTGACATCAGCAGTCTAGGTGTTACCTGATGGCAAGTCAGGGTTTGAAGGATATGACTGTTCCAAGATCATAGAGCCAGAAAAAAATCAGAATCCAAGACTTACAGGAGACATGGAATCCAGCTTCTCATGCTTCTGACCTAGCATACTCTCTACTCTGACATCTGCATTGAATACAACCAGCAATCAAACAGCAACATATTTAAAAAAATAATAACCCAACACCAGTGTGACCCCACTATGCAGAATGGTCCTCAGTCATTCATTTGGTAGATTGACTGGTAGTAAAGGTTGTTTTGAAAACAATGAAGTGATTCCTGGTCAAAAAGACATGCCCTGTGCTTAACTAGCACATAAATACAGAGACATGCACTGAACTTTGATCTCAAATAAGACTCCTATACAGCAGACAAGCAGTTCCCTGGCGCTGACAGGGCCTGTAAAGCTGGCTGTCCCCATCCAGGCCTCACAGTGATGGCCAATCTCCGTGGCCTCCCTGGGCAGCATCTGGAGTGACAGCCATGCTGCACCACTGGGCTGGAGGGACCACATCTTAAGAGCGAAGCCATCAGGCACCTGGGTCTCATGCAGACGACAATTAAAATTGGAGCTGTCCTTGGGAGGAAAAGACAGGGCAAAATTGACCAAGTCTTTGTTCTCTCATATCTGTGATACCCAAAAGAATATCACACTGGTATTTTTCGAGGAGTTGGCTTGGTTAATCTGTTTTTCTGATCTGTCATTTTACCTCTGGCTTCATTGTCTCTCCCTCCCCCACTCCGCTTCCCAATTTATAATCTTGAATGTTTCTGTCCGCCTTCATGATGCCTTCGAAAGAAAAGCACTCTACCAATCTAAAAGAAATAAATGTTAATACTCATGTACATACTTCACTTCCAAAGCATGTCATCAATGAAGCATATGGGGAGAACATAATGTATTCTTTCAGGCCACCACTAAGGTACCATTTGGTGAACTCAAAAGGAGAGTGTTCAGATCCTGAAGCAAGTAGGAAAAGGGAGTTCAGAAGACTAGGTCCTGCCACTAACTAGTAATGATATCACCTACCCTATTTCTTTATCTATAAAATAGGAAGTTTGAAAAATCTGCTTAAACCTATTTCATGCATTAAATACATTAAACTAATAAAGCAAGGACTTAGATACTATGAATTGGGTACTATTATTAACCCCAATTTATGGAAGGGAAAATTCAGGAATAAAGGAGGTAAAAGACTTGCCCAGGCCCCCAACCAGATCTGAACCCAAGCAGCCTGGCATCAGGGGCGTGTGCACACAAATGTACTATTCCATGGGATGGATGCTGGGGCATAATTTTAGAGTGTGAAAAGGAAATCATAATGGCATGAATTCAAGTTATTTTACCTGTCATGCCTACTATCCCAGAGGAAAATAGGATCACTAATTCCTTGAGGCTATTCAAATGCAAATAAATACCTCCGTATAATAATTTTCTCCAAAGAGTAAACTATGCCTATAACAGCATGGAGAAGGGTATCAGCAGTCCATTGTAGAGCTGATTTAGTCTTTCAAAACTAAATTTTGTAAATAAAGAGTTTTTAAGAAGTCCCTGTTAATAAGCCACATGTTTCCTGGCAAATTTTACTTTATTCAACTAAACCATCAAGTAGTCTGGCTCTACTTTACACCTTAAAGGGCAATACATTTATTCCCTGATTCAGTGAGTTCATTGTTTTCTTTCCAGAACATTTGGTCCCAAATGTGTACCATGTGATATAGACCACAAGATGGTGCTCTAATACAGGAAATGAACTGCTGACATGTCTGCCTGAGCAGAAGATTAGTATTTCAGAAGTTTTGTTCTCCTCCATACATCATAGATAACACAACTCTTGCAAAGCACATTTCTTACATCTCTTTTGTGACCACAAGCATTTTTGTAGACTTACTTTCTGAGAAAATCTTCCAAACCCTGTCGACGCTGATCTACATGCTGACGATTATTCATGTTGAAAAATAGGTTTTTAGAAGGAAGTTCTGGCAGTTGTCTTAAGAAAGAGAAAAGAAAATGTGTTTAATCACCCAAGCAAAGTAACTAATAGAGAACCCCCTCAAACTGAAAGCAAATTATGCATGATAATAATTATACACAACTATAATAGTTATAATATAGTTATAGTATATATTACATATCTATTATATAAGGGGATGAACAAAGCAATTTATAGAAAAACCTATTTTTAAACATTTTCAAGAATTTCACAATCAATACAAAAGTTTGGAGTGATCAATTTTGAACTTAGATGTAATAGCTACAAAATTAAAGCATTAAGTGAAACAAGACAAATGTCTGTAACTTGTATATCTGATGTATGTCAAATGTTAAATATTGGATTCAATATACTCTTTAAAAAATCACTTACATCAGCAATGCATTACTTTGGAGTCTCTGCCTCAGCCACACAAATTCTCTGTATCTTCTTCGTACGCAGGATGTTTTCATGGTAAAACACATGCTATTGGTCTATTTAGGGGAAAAGGAAATAATGAGCCTGACTTGAGGAGGGAAAAAATGATATCCTTACATCAATAACTCATTAGGTACCTCCAGCGTTGATTTCAAGTAGGATTTAAACAACCAAAAACACAGTTGTAATGAGGCCAGATTCTGCACCTTGCACATGACCCATCAGTATAAGTTCCCTGAAGACAGCAGGGGTGCCATGAATGAACGGTGCTGTCTCAGTTTAAGACACCACCTGGCCACTCTCTGGGACTTGAATTAGCCTCCTGCTCTGCTACACTGCTTTCAAACAAATCACAAAAATGAAACAAACTAAGCATAAATGGCAAGTAAGCTCTCATTTATCCACTGCATTTTAACCCCATCCAATCATCCAGCCATGTAACTGGAGGCGCCTTCGGGGTTAGACACCTTCTCATGAGCTTGAGCTTGACATAACACCATGGAAGCCATGAATCCTTGACATCCATCACTGCAGATCACAAATCACCAGGTTCTCTGAAATCACTTTTAAACACAAGTATACCCCGGAGATCACAAAGATGTGAAATTTATATATAAATAAATTATTTAATTTAAAAAATAAATAAACACAAGTATAGCATTCCCTTTCTCCACAAGATGAGCAAGGGAATATGATCTGAGTTCGAGAGAGAGGGGTGGCACAAGGAACAGAATCCACAGGGTTGATGGTCAAATTTCAGCCTTACTTCTGCTATGAGCAAGTCACTGAAGCTTCATGAATGGTAAACCAGGGAAGAAACAGTGCATCCCTATTCCACAGGGTGGTTGTAAGGTCTAATAAGAACTGGCAAGTGTCACCCATTCGTGTTATTATTAGTTACTAGATGTTGGTTTCCACCCAGCTACCCAAAGGCACACTTGGAGAAAGCCACCTAAGCAAAACTGTAACCCTTCTCCTTTGGGTAAACACAACTAGTAAATACAAGCACTTATCCTTTGGTTGAAACAAGAGACTTGAAAATAATATGTCTCTTGGTTTTGTAAAAGGATCTCTATTTTCTGTATTTCAAAATTCTATTTCATAATATTCAAAAAACCTCAGGATGCAGAGAAGCTAAGATAAGGAACCTCAAAAAAAGCTACTGGTATAAATCCCATCAATCTTGGAAGATATGGTAACAAATAAGCTGAATACAGCTGTGGCCCAAAACCATTCAATGGGGATTTCAAAGCAGACTAGGACCTCACTCTAATGTGATCCTTGAGGACTAAACCAGGAGGCTGTCTACACCAGAATTAGTGCCCTAATGAGGCTTGGGCAGTGAGTTCTCAGTGCTTTCTCCCCAGAGACCACCAGCCTATAGCAGGGAGACTCCTGACACCTCAGGAACAGAGTAGGTCAATTTCAATGCCCTTTAATTTCTCTGTTCAGAATCACTGTGGATGTCATAACTAGATACCCCTCCAGCACCTCCACCAGAATATGGTCTGTCTGTATGTCAAGTTCAGTACAAGTTCAGTGGGATATATATGAGAGGGACTACCTAGCTCTATTGTCCACTAGGTTAAGAGTTCCAAGTAAATGCAAAGATTTCAGTAACTTGATATCATTTCCCTTGAGATTAATTTAAACAAGTTAAACACCAGCTTCTCCACCTGCAAAGATCTAAGAAGGTGACTGGAACTCTCCAGTCTCATCCATTCCTAATCACACAACAACAGGAGAAAGCCTCTTCAGTATCAGACTCTATGGAGAAGGCTAATGGAGTAATTTTTCTAAATCTGTTATCTGTTTGCTGCTTCTGCCATCAGCCAAAACAAGAATTCTTCATTGTCAATTAGCATTTCAGAAAAATGCCAGAACACCACCAAATTTGTGGAACCCATCATTTCTGGCTCAAGATGAACATTTCTGAATTTACACCATGCTAATTACATAGCAGAGAAGAATCTATACTTCCATTAGCTCTGGGGATAATTAAATTTCATGACTACCAGAAAGTGTGTGATAAGGACTCTTAACTATTTTTACAGGAAGTTAAAAGGCAACTGAAGAATTTCAATTCCTTTTTAATTGCTTAGTTATATATACACCAATGCCATAATTTTCCACAAAGAGTGAATCTCTGGCAAAACGGTAACAAAATGAAAATGCAGGGCTGATCTCAGCAACAGCCTTCAACATAATCATCAAAAAAGAGCTCTGCATTTTCACTGTTGGGAAACTTAAAAGAAAAAAGGGAATACAGGTTGGGGAAAGAACATCATGATGGCAACCGTTTGGGTGTCTGCTGTACACTTACTTATAACTGAAAGAGTAAAGGATAGCTAAATTTTACTTCACTTGTGCTAAGGAGTCACAGATACAGTCTGAAAATGTCTGACTTAAATCAGATGAAGAGAGTGACTGCCTTCACTATCAGGGCCAATAAGTCTCAGCCTATGGGTCAATCTGGTCTGCCACTTGTCTTCACATATTATATTTTATCAGAACACAATGATATTCTTCATTTGTACATTGTTTATGGATGCTTTTACCCTTCAACAGAAGAATCAATTAGTTCTGAAAGAGACTGTAAAGGATCACAAAATTGAAGACATTTAGCACCTGACCCTTTGCAGAGAAAGATCACTGACCCTATTCAAGATGATCCCTAGAAACTGTACACCATTCAAGAGATTGTAATTCTGTTTTCTTTCCAAACAAAATAATCACTTTTAATTATTTGCTAATTCTAATTAACCAGACTTTAGACTAAGGTAAATTAATTGCACATATTCATTCTTACTTCCTCATTTTATACATAAAACACCCTGCACATCACTTTTCTGGGAAACCTTATATCCTCTCAAAATTTAAGATTTATCATGCAGCAAATTATCCGGAAGTAAGCTGTCACAAATTATAAATACCATTAATAAGCTATAAATTCTCTTTTTCTATGAATTTTAGATGTATTCACATCTTTGTTCATAAAGGCAATAAATATGAAAATATTAATATTAACAAAGGTACAGCCAGCAATTAAAATAATTAATTTCTCAACTTTAGGAAACATTTTACTACTTCACTTAAGATGCAAACATTAGTTGTAATTATTCAAAGTTAGTTCTTTGAATTACAAAAATTTTTACAAATTTCAACTGAAAGTAAATCATAGCATCCCACCTAGTGTGTGCTAATTAAAATTATTCCAACTGCTATGGGCTACTATCTGTATACTTACATGAATGCATATCTCATAGTCAATGTAAGAATGCCAAAAATCCTCCTTCTGAATCCTAGGGTCTCGAACCCAGACACTTACAAATTCCTGTAGGAACATTATAAACAGAAAAAGAAATATATTTCAGAATGGTCAGTTGGGCTGAAGGAGTTGAGAGAAATGACCAAACTAAAAACTGAAATGCACTTTAACCACTGTGGGTGATAGTTCTTTAAAAAATAGGAAGTAAAGTTAATGAATCAGACATTAAAGGAAGTACAAAAAGAACATTCTTGCCACAGATGGTACTTACAAAATAATATAAAACTATGCTGGATTTTTTTTAGGATAGCTTTACGGGTTATATGAAGACAACAGATTTTTAATTTTTAATCATGAAAAATAAATTCATGTTTCTCTCAAATTTTAAAGGCTATCATTTATTACTTTCTTCCTCTAATTACAGCTAATTACAGGTTCTGCCTAAAATATCATTGTTTAGAACACAGTGGCAAAATCCATGCAAAACACATGCAGAGAGAACTGAAAATGACTCTATATGTACCTGCTTTATAAGAATAAATAGCAATAATTTATTAATAGAAAGATCGACCCTGCTGATACAATAGTTTTCTCATTTTAAAATACACTTTGCCAGGTATTAAATCACTTCATCTTCATAACAGTCTCATGTTAGAGGTAAAAGTTAGAAATATTTTAAAAAACATACATAGCGGATAATTTCATTCCCTTCTTAAAGATAATAAATAGAGGGTAAAATGTAAAACAATGCCTTTTATTATTTGAAAGATGATAACATGTACAAATAAAGAGTATTATGTTTGGCATGATTAATTTTAGGGCATAATTTATTCACTTGGTGATTATAAATCTGCTAATTTAATTTTAAATACATTAATTTTTTTAAGTGGCTTCAAGACTGAAATTTTAAGTAGTTCTTACTGCTTTGTTTTTGCCACATCTGAGAGGCAGGTTGTAAATGTTGTAGAACAGAAGAGATAAAATGATTATAGGGGCATTTGGACAGGGTACCTCTAATTTTGTTATGCAGATGGTGAAAAGAGAATTTCCACACAGAGAATTTTAAAAAGATAAAAGTTGTCCCTGTTTTATAAAAATAACTTTGCCACCTACCAAGTTTCACCTAAGACAACAAACATGTTATTCTTGAATTTGAGACTTGGATTTCTGCCCCAGAGCTTCCTCTTGATTTACAAGTATTACTAGTAAACGCTCAAGAGAAGTCTTCCTTAACATTTTTTCATTACATTTCATTATGCTTCTAAAGTCATTTAAGAGAAAGACAAAAAAATAAAATTATAAAGCTATGTGGAGCCCTATGAGAAAACCCTGCCTTAGGAGGGCCCCCAGCACACCTCAGCCTAGGTAGCAGGTAGGGGTGAAGGAAGGGTGAGGGGTCTTGGGGTCTCTGGCTGGGGGAACCAGTCTCTGCCTCCACATGGGCTGGGGATGGGAACTGGGCACCTCTACTGGCGGACAGGAGGAGTTCCCTCTGGTTTATTCCCACTTCAATCAGACTTCACTAGGAATAGGAAAGCTAGGCACTACAGCTGCAGACATACAGGAGAGAAGAATAAATACAGGTCCTGAATATACTCATCACCTGGCTAGGACCAAAACAGACAAGACTGTGAGATTAACTATAGTGATGACCTGTCACTGTGCTCTCCTGACTCTGGGGGCTGGAGACCAAACCTCTGGTCGCAGAGATCTGTGTAATGTGAGCAAAGATCCCTTCTTTTTCAATAGGGTAGGAAAGCCACAGAGATGTGGCTGTGGCCCCATGGCAGAACTGTAAAACACAAGAGATGAGATGAGCTGGACCAACCAGCTCTTCTGCTGAAGTCTAACCCCACCAGGGAACTTCACTTTCAGTGACTGGGAGTTGGGTTCCCTATGCTAGATGCCAGAACTATATGGCTCAGAAACAGCATCACGTGACAGATACTGAAATGAAGGAGACAGCTAGTATGAATGAGGCATGGAACCCAGTGAATACACAGAGAAAAGGAGACAGTTTCCTCTACCATTGGAAGTGTCACAGTAAAGAAGCCTGATGTGCTCAGCCTGGCTACCCTCCTCAAAGTTACTCCTGGAGATCTGAGCAGTAAGGTCTGCTGCATCCCAGGAACACAGGTCCTCACACAGGAAAAAAGATATTACTCCAAAACAGAAGAGACCAAGCATTAAGGCCAAGCATTAAGCAGTGACTTGGAGGGAGAAAGGAGCTGGAGTTACCAGAAGGAGATAGGGGAAAGGGGGAGCATGTTGGTGATATAGGGATGCATTACTGATGGGAGGGCTATACCAAAGGTGAACAATAACTATACAAATATGATCGATGTCATATAAAAATAAGAATATTAAAATTTTTACCAAGAAAATGAAAAAATATATTTAATAAAAAAATAATAATAAACATGCTCTGGAAACCACCAGGTTAGGAAATAAATGAAGGAAACATTTTTGATTTTTCTACAATTAAAAGGCTATTATCATCAAAAAATAAAAATAATAAAGCAATGTTCTAAATGTTTCGGTCCTCTTCAAATTATAAAAGGGTTTAAAAAACAATAGTTAAAGGAAAATATCTGTGAAAGACTCCACTGCATATGAGATGAGGTGAGGGGTAAAGCAGATCCTCCCCAGAAACAGAGAAGAAACAGAAACAAAACCCAGGTCTCCTGTCCTAAGTTTATATGCATTTCACCTCAGACTCCTGTTGTGTGTGTGTGTGTGTGTGTGTGTGTGTGTGAGAGAGAGAGAGAGAGAGAGAGAGAGAGAGAGAGAGAGAGAACTGGAATACAAGAGAGATGGGGAAGGGACAGGAAAGGAGTACTTGTCACACACCCACAACTCTTAGATGGGGTGCATCTATCATCAATGAATCAATGAACAGAAAAAAGGACAAACAGGTGGGCAATAGAAAGTCAGCATTCACCACAGACACATTTACCATCCAAGCACCACACACTCAGTGCTTCATTCTGGCTTTCACAGACCCTAAGTACTTCAGGTTTCATGGGCCTTTTCCTCTGCACGCAAAAAAATTTTAATCATATTTTAATTATAATCATATTCACATAAAGATTGATGTACTAATATTATATATTAATACCTTCTCTTTGACCAAAGAATGTATTTTATTCCTCTGATTTTAAATGAACCCCTAAAAACCCCAGACATGGTGTCTAATATAGAAGTCAGCTCAGCCTGCACTCTGAGCATGGTCAAGCGAATACAGGAACTGACAAGACTACCCTGCCCCACTTAAGTCAGACTATAGAAGAGGATGCCTGGTCATCAGGACACATGTCACCATGTCCTCTCTCACAGGGTGCTGGCAGCTCCACTTTTCCACTGGAGAGGCAGGAGTTCTTGAATATTCCAAAAGGGAAATTATTTCTAACAGTTCAATGTTCCATATTGACCTGTTACTAAAATAACAAATTATTTATTTGTTTAACAGATTAAACAAAAATGAAAAGACAAAAGAAACACATCTGAAAACTTGCTACAAATTTGTGATTTTAAAAATGGACTACAAAACCCGGTTATTATAGTTGTAACATGTATACCCTTGTCACTCAATATATTATTAACTGAGATGATGGTAATAACTCAGAGAGCTGGAACAAAATCAGGATTTTTTTCCCCTCTTTGTCTGCTGCTGTGCAATGATGAACATATAAACTTGGAGTAAGGGATCCCCTTTTATGGCTTGTAAACTGAATTCATTCCCACAAGACTAGGGGTAAATCTCAGTTCAACTACTTCCTAAACTAGAACTTACTCATTAAATTTCTATTTCCATATCTAGAAAACGGTAATAATTCCAGTTCAATGTATCTCACCCTACCCCCACCCCCCAAAAAACAACCCAGGTTCACAGATTGGAGTATGTGAGGGTTAGAGAGTGGGCAAAATATGTGAGAGGGATCAAAACATATAAACTTCAGCTTTAAAATAAATAAGTTATAGGAAGTAATGTACAGTATGCCAACCATAGTTAGTGACTCCTTATTGTATGTTTTAAAGTTGCTAAGAGTAGATCTTAAAAGTTTTTATGAGAAAAAAAAGTTTTGATATGGTGATAGATATGTTAACTAGATTTGTGGAGATCATTTTATAAAGTAAATAACTCTTGAATCATACTGTATACCTGAAAAGTTATATTTCAATTATACTTTTTTTTTTAAAAAAAGGCCCCACATCACCTATAGAAAAAAATAAGCAAGGCAAACACTTATAAATTCAAAGCAACTGAGGTACCCTCACAAACATTGTCAGAAAGAAATTATGAGAAGCTAACCCAACAGTGTATCTTTTCTTAAGGTAAAAATTACTCATTTAATAAGTCAGCAGCAACATATGCTAAAGTTAAAATTAACTATGATGGAAAAGTCTAACTTGGCTGGAGTGCTAAATACTATTATTCGTTTATGGAGAGTAAATATTCTTCCTTTTCATTCTCTTAAATGTTGCAACAGCCTGAGAGCCACCCAGCTGCTGTTGTTAACTTGCTGTTGCAGTTCTAGAGTGACTTACTTCACCAAAATGCCTGGTTTCAGGGAGCCAGCATAAGCTGACGAATCCATCCCCAGCCCAGTCTGGTGTCTCTCCATGAACCCAGTCTCCTTCCTAGAAGTCTCCACTTGGAAGTCCTCAAGCACAGCGTTTGCATCCTTTCCATGTTGCTGTTTCCCAAGAAACATGACCAGAAACCCAGGTACCCCAGGTTCTCCTTTTTGACTCACCTCCCAAATCCACACTGATCAAGCCTTCAGATCCACCCTCTTTTGAGCCACCCATAACTCCAGAACCACTGCTCTGGGGGTCAAGAACCACTTGCCCAACATTAAGACATGAGCTATTAATTGACTCTGGGCCCACAGCCAGTTCATCCCCACAGCAAGTCAAAAATGGCTCCACAGCACCCACTGGATGATGTCATTTCCCTACTGAAAATCCTTTAACACCTGTCCCTTCAAGATCTCGTCCCTTAATGAGCACAAGATCACATGCCATTACTTTCACTCTACCATCTCCACAGCACACACATGCCATTTCACACCTCCGAGCCTTGGACATACTGTTCTTCCTGCCTACTCCCACTTTCTGCTTTTTTCCTTCATGCTTTTTTCTTCATCTTTTTCTTTGTTAACACCAATTCATTTCAAAACATAACTCAGTCTGTGGTAATTCTTCTGGAATCCCTCTAGAAATCCTCAGGTCTACCTAGTCTGACAAATTTGACCCTCCCCCAAATCACGAATATCTCTGAGAAGCTCTTAGGCAGAGCCCCTACTCACTGCACCTTACTCCTTGGGCCCCTTTCCCCAGACACTAAGCTCCTGTAGGGCAGCTTAGGATGTTGTAATATGACGAGTATAGGACAAGTATGGGACAGATCCAGTGTACTTCATTAATATCACTTAATGAACAAATGACTATCTGTAGGAATTAATTTCCTTTGGGGGAAAAGGAGGTCAAACTTCGGTTGAAATGCAAACTTCATCCACTTGAATTTTTGGTCTCCATGAATTGATGGTAAGTTATTTAGCAATTAGTCTAAAGTTTGTCTTAATTTAAAAACCACTTCCTCTAATGGTGTGCCAACTAATAGCATAAGGCTACAAAGGCAGTGTCTACGTTCTATGAGAACAGACTGGGGGCAGTCTAAAGAACTCAAAAGATTCTATTTACAGAGAAATAACTGAAAATCATTCCAATAGCTTCCAGTAACTTAGATTCCATAAGACTTGTTCCAGACAACAATTTGTTAGCCTAGTTGGAGTTAAAATATGTACTTGAAAGTAATATTTATCTTAAAATAGTCTATAATTCAGATGGGCCACCCCTCCCCCACCTGGCAATTAGCAGGAATTAGTGAAGTTCACCATACTTCCAGCTATGAACAGCACAGCCAGGAAGCCAAGTTTCACCTATAATCTCTTAATTAGATGCATCCTTCACGATGCTGCCTGCCATCCTTCAAAGGAATGTTGACAGGCCGTCAGCCACAGAGGACAGCTCCGAGTCCCATACCTAGAATCATATGGATTTCCAATGAAAATTGCCTTAGCAGTGGCAGTTAGTCAATTTAATAACCTTATTAAACACTTTAATGACTTCTTGGGTCTAATGACTATATCTACTATGAAGGAAGAAACCAGGCAGAATAGAATTAAAAATTTAAAATAACTGATCCCTACTGTTTCTCCATGTGTAAACAGGCTTCTGGAAAAAGGGAGACTGCTAGATTCTGCAGATCTCTTTCCTGTGTCTCTTATAATCACTCTGATTTCCGTGTGCCCAGTTTCCCCATACCCAGTCCAGATTCAACCTTTATCCATTTATCCACATACCTCGCCTTTTCTTTTCTTAGCCCTGGTATAACATGCAGTTAGTAACAATGACAGCTGTAATGCACAGGGCGTGATGTGTGTCAGGCACTCTGATAACTATGCACTCTGATAACTATTAATACACATCTTCCTTTAATCATTACAACAATTCTAACAGGTCAGTAATATCAACGTCCCATTTCACAGATAATAAAAACAAGACTTCTAAAATGCTTAAGCAAGCCAGGCGTGGTGGTGCGTGCCTGTAAACACTGGGAGACAAGAGGCCTGGGATCACTTGAGTTCATGTGT
Source organism: Uropsilus gracilis (assembly GCA_004024945.1). NCBI lineage: Eukaryota > Metazoa > Chordata > Mammalia > Eulipotyphla > Talpidae > Uropsilus > Uropsilus gracilis. Next base: position 21,907 of record PVHY01022643.1, read on the forward strand.
TCAAGACTACCCCGGGCAACATAGCGAGACCTGGTCTTGAGAAAGTAGCCAGGCGTGGTGGCGGCCACCTGTAATTCCAGCTACCTGGGAAGCTGAGGCTGGGGATTGCTTGAGTCCGCAGGATCAGGACCCGAACAACAGTGAGACCTAGTCTCAAAATAAATAAATAGGTAAGGGAGGGAGGGAGGGAGGGAGGGAGGGAG
>PVHY01022644.1:0-22106 GCA_004024945.1 Uropsilus gracilis
AAGAAAGAAAGAAAGAAAGAAAGAAAGAAAGAAAGAAAGAAAGAAAGAAAGAAAGAAAGAAAGAAAGAAAGAAAGAAAGAAAGAAAGAAAGAAAGAAAAGAAAGAAAGAAGAGCCAAAAAACAAATGTTGGTTAGTCAGCATTAACTTGGAAGAGATAGATAGTAGAATAATTTTGTAATATCAAAAACCAAATTCCAGAGTTATCTGGTCAAAATTTTCAGGGAAAACTAAAAGAATGAATAAATCCAGTTTATCAAATGTGATTATATAAAGTAAAATTATAATAATTTTTCTCTTTTCCTGGGATTTTCTTAATTCCTCCTAGTCTGATTTATTATCAGCTTCCACAGTAGCAAAATATGCAAAACTAGAGAAAAGAAATGATTTTTGAGACGTAAAGTCAAAATTTACATGAGTTACCTTGACCGTTTCTAGAGACATAAACCTCAGATTTCCCTTCAGTGTGACATTTTTACCAGATACCAACAGCTGAGTTATTCTCAACTCAGCCCCTGCAGAGTGTGCGGTGACGGTGTACAGGTTCTTTCTGTCACCTTCCCTCTCTCCAAGATCTTGTTTAGAAATTCCAGCAGCCACATAGTGATGAAAGGTTGTTCAAGTGCTTTCCTCTTTTCCAAAAATTTCTCTTTGGAATACACATTCAGATACTCAGAAAGCCAAAGCAGCCACCTCATCCTGTGTCTAGGCCTCAAATCCATGAATATGTATAGGTTTTTGACAGTCTCAAGTCTCAAGGTCAGGTAGGATGCTATTTTTACTCAGTCACTGTTGGAGGTGTACTGTTATTGCGAACCCACCAGCAAGTGACTTTTCTAATTACAACTGTAATACATTCTAATTTGGAAAAAAGAGAACAGTACAAATAAGAAAATAAAGAATTCCCATTCTGCTTACATCAATATTAGCACTTTGATTTCTTTCCTGTCTTTATATGTACATACACATAAGTGTATGTACAATGTTTCAAATTTTGTGATGCATTAAAATTTTACATTTTATATAAATTTTAATCTATTAATCTATTATTTTATTTTATTATTGGAACATAGGCATTTCCTTTTACCAACAAATATTTTTTTTAAATGTTGCTTTACTAGCCACATAATACTTTTGGAAAATATTTTACTAGCTAACTAATAAACTACTATATTCCTGTATAATGTAAGGAGAGTGGTTATCTAATTTCTCATGCATATGGGAACCCTAGAACTAAAAAAAGGCAGAAACTAAGAATAAAGTATCTGGGTAGTAGTTAGAAGATAAAGGTAGAGATAGAAAATTAGATAAAAATGAAATGTACCTTCTTTAAGCACCAAAAGCCCTGATCTTTTAAATCCCTTTCAACAGCTTTCTCCTGAACAGCATGCAAACTCCCATGTCTGATGTTCAAAGTCTTCCACCATTTGTTGCAACCCATTTTTGCCAGACTTATTTCTTACTTCACTCATATCCTATGAGTGTATCTGCCATGTATCTGCCAACTGGACTTCTTTATGTAGAAGTCTTAAGCTTTTGCTCCCTCCCTCCATACCTATGCCCCTTTACTTTGACTTCCTGTCCTTCCCCATCATGACTTATCTACAGCTCTTTCCTTCATTCATGACACCTCCTCCCAGGAGCTTTGCCTGATTTCTTCCATCTCCCCTGGAATTTTCCTTCTCTGAGTTCTCTACACATTGATTTCTATATATTAATTTCCACTTGAATTATGTCTATTTGGTTACATAGCTTAGACTATGGATCGAGGTTTTGGAAATTTTCAGGTCAGAGTGTCCTTTCTGGCATTGTAATTTTGGGGGGTACATGTTGAGCAATTAATAGCATCCATCTGTATGACTCACTGTCACATTGTGTCCTTGCATAAGTAGAACTGCCCTGAGTGATCTCACATTCATCAGAGAAATGTGACATTCCCCCCCCTGGTTAACTGGTCTCCAAAAATGGTTCCCTACCATTGCTCTTCATGCTGTAGATACATGCTTCTTACACTTTGTATCTACATACTTTATAGTTAGATAATTTATATTAAGATGTAAAGCTGCCTCCCAGCAATGCTCAGAGTGTGGGCTGGGCTTTTGAACTGGCTTGAGAAATAAAATACAATGAAAATAAACACCTGGGACTTCCCAGATAGACAATGTTGTGAGAAACCCCACCAAAAAGTGAAGAACCAAAGTTTTGTATTTGACAACTGCAGCTAAGCTCTCAGCTAACATCCAGCACTGGCTGTCAGATTGTGGGTAAATCATTTTGAACATTCCAGCATAATCAAGTCCCTAAAAATGCTCCTCTAGCAATGGTGCCTGGAACATAAGAATCCAAACCCGTAAAGCTGACCCTAGTTAGCCCAAGAATCAGTAAACATGATAAAATAGTGGTTGTTTTAAGCGGCAGCATTTTGGTTGATATGTTACACAACAGATAACTCTAACAGGAATATACAGTTAAACCGTGTGAATTGGTGATACAGGGCAGCTTTTGAGTCGTGATTTTATTATTTAATTAAATACGAATTATAACTTGATATTTCTCCAACTCTCCTAACTTTTATTCTAAGCAAGTTTAAAGCTTCTTGTCCTGGTATCCACTCAACAGAATGGCTAGAAGTCATGACCCTGAGAGTAAAAAATAATAACAGAAAATATAAATAAGTTAATAGTATGTATTGATCAAAAGCAGGCCAGTAGAAAAGTGGGTGTTTAATATGTCAGTGTTACATATACAATAGTAGAGAAAATCGTCCTCAAGTTCTGCTTTTTCCAATGTGATTTCTTAACATACAACCTACATGACTTGGTGGCAAATGTTCGTACATATTAATTGATTATATTGTGTTTATTATAACATATTCATTTTAATGTGACTTTCTATCCGCCTCACAAAAGGAATGCCAGGATATTTCCCTAAAGTAGAAGATAAAAATAATCATTAAGCCCAGTGTGGTGGCTCAAGTCTGTAATCCAAGCACTAAGAGGCAAGAGGCTTGGGATCGCTTGAGTTTGCAGGTTCAAGACTGCTCCGGGCAGCATAACGAGATCTGGTATCAAAAATGCAGCTGGATGCCGTGATGAGAGCCTGTAATCCCAGCTTCCTGGGAGGCTGAGGCTGGGGATCGCTTGAGTCCGCAGTACCCTGGGCAACTTGAGTCTGTGGTACCCTGGGCAACATAGCGAGACCTAGTCTCAAAAAAAAAATTCTTAAAATTCAAAAAAAGTTTCCCTTTCTACCACATCTTAAATAACAATCCCTGGGGAACCTGATTTGTGCTTTTAATTTCCTGAGTCCAAATTCCTGAGTCTGATTTATTTGAATCCCCATTGCACTCACTACAGCACTTAAGTAGAGTGGAATTACATAATTACAGATGTCAGCTTAATTATCAGCACTTGGAATTATCAGTACCGAAAATCAGCTTATTTTCAGTGCTCTGACTCAGCACAGCACACTTTCCTTTTTGTACGTTTTTTTAAAATTGATTGCACACACACACATAAATATTTTGCATCATTGTCTATCCCAAGGTTCTCCCATCACCTTATCACCTGTGAACCATCTTACTCTCTTGTGTCCATCCCTCCTCCAATTTTACCCCCTCCCCCCCCTTCCTCTATGCTTCTGTTCTGCTGGACAGTTTTAAATATTTCTTGTCTGTTTGTTTGTTTTCCCTATATCCCTCCTATGAGTGAGACCAGTATTTCTCCAGTATTTCTCTTTTTCTTTCTGGCTTATACCCCTAGCATGGTTCCCTCTAGTGCCATTCATGTTGCTCTGAATGACATACATTTGTTTGATTGCTGGATAGTATTGACATACATTTTTGATTTCTGGATAGTATTCCATGATATACATATAGTACAGTGCCCTTACAGCTGCTCTGTGTTGTTAGCTGTATGCGCTCAAGGAGCTAATTGACTACTCTGTGCTTTGGCTCTTCATCTGTAAGAGGAGAGTAATAGTTCCTACATAATAATGTTGTGATTATTAAATGGAAGAAAACTTAGGAAAGCTTTAATTATTCGTAGTTACTATTATCATAAGGCATTTGCTGTTATATACAGAATTAATATTGCTAAATACTGACTCATGCATCTATCTTAATATGTAAGCTTCAGGATGGGCCAAACTCTCTATTACCTTTAACTGTTGCAGTTAGCATTTAAATAGGCCCATGACTACAAGTGTTTTGATTGGGGATACCCCAAACCGTATCTGGCTAGACCATCAGACACACAATCAAGACAATCTGGCTGAGCAAATACACAATCTCAGGATTCTTTCTTGGCAAAATGGTGAAAGTGGCATAGTTTTCTTTCAGTTCCAATTTCTATTTTTCAGTATACTAATCACTCTTCAAACACCAAGTTTAGGTGCCAGATCCTCCCCTACCCTAGTTTCTATACTGCGATACTTTATCTAGGGCTTTCACCAGTAGACAGTTCTTAAGTTACAGAGATTTCTTGTTGTCATTTCTAACCACATCTACCCTGTTCACTAACTTCATGAACCTTGTTATCTGAAAAGAAGTAGTAAACTAAAACAAAGGCTTCATCTAAACTGTTTTGTTCATGTGCTTGCTTCCAAGGTACCATGTAACCACTATTTTATTTTGGGTTGACTTCTCATATTCTGGGCCTTAACATAAAATGTTTGAGACAACTTCTGGAAAACTGCTTATTAAAATAAGTGAAAAGGCTCTCTTGAATCAGAAAAAAAATGCGAGCTAGAAAAAAAAATATGCAAACAAGAGAAAAATAGCTCATTCAAGCAAAATAGACCATAAAACGCTGCAAAGATACTACACTGATGACATAAATTTTACTGAGACTTTCTTGGTAATCAATGAAGAAAAATGTGACCTTTTGTGTTGTTCATATTCATCACAATTTAAAAGAAAACTAATCTCTTAAATAAATGTTTCCTGCATTATGCTCTAAAATCAATCTCTCATGTATGTCCTTATAATTGAGTAGAGAAATGTAGAGTATAGTAACTTTAAAAATACCCTTACAACAAATGAAGACATGATTTCAAGAGGGTGTTTCCAGTAGTATTCCTTGATTAAAATGAACACAGACTTCTACTTCTGACCAAGTTGAAGTAACAGAGACTGGATGTACCATTACAATTGAAATAATAAAGCCAAAGAAAATACCTGAAACAACGGTTTGTAGTCATTAGATATGAAGCAGTAAATAGCAGTGGTAACAGAATGGAAATAGATGAGGTCCATGTCTCTGTTGTAGCATTCTGCATATAGGCCACTAGACATGCATTCTTTGTTTGCACTGAACTATCCCTTCCTTGTTGCCAATTGTCATGCAAGCAGCCATCCAGTTCACAATGCCAATTGAAGTGCACGGGCAGGTTGATCTGGGTTGGTTCTTTTTTGGTTCTAGCAATTACACAGACATATCAGGCAGGGCAGGGCCGAGGTCAGGGTTGGGGCTGAGGGGGCCAGGAGGCAGTTAAGACCCCCACAGCACCCCCCCCCCCAAGAATATTTCCACTCCTTCTCTGACCTCTTTCTCTCTCTGGCTTTTTTTTTCACATTTTCTCTTTGCTGTGCTTGCCTCTCTCCTCCCCTGTGATCTCTTTCATGCTCTCCTCAAAGACTCTCTGCCATATCCTTTTATCCCCTCTCTCCTAGGTCCAGCTGTGCACACTTACTACATGTGCACACCCAGTGAGCAGTACAATCATAAGAGGGCACAACACCACAGGTATTTGTCATGGAGGCTAATGGTGGAAAAACCTTGGCCAACTCATCTACCCTACAGTCAGTCTTAAGATTGCTCTGGTTTACTGATAGTTTATGGGCCATAACTCTCAGAAAAAGGGAACTCAGAGAGTGACTGGTGACTCCCTGATACTGAAATGGGTTGGGAGTCAAGAATATCAATGAGAAGAGCTACATAATGATAGACCTGGAAATCATCAGGGGTTCTACTTGTCATCAGTTGGGCTGTGATCGGTGGATGCATTAGAGAAAACTACTCCTGTCTGGGGAAAGAACCACTCTACAAGAGCAAACAGAACAAGTCTTGGGTTTCCATAGGGCAGAGAAGAATTTTTACTCCCAACAATAAGAATGGAAAGTACCTATAACTCATGGGGAATCAGCTAGAGAACTCAGAAGATTATTGATTCAGTAATAAAAGAAAATTAGTTCTAGACTAAAGGTTGCTCCAGTCTCACATAACAATAACTAAAATCCCAAGAGTCAAAGTTTGTCTGTGTATCATAAATATAACATAAAAAAAGTCAATAATATTTTACCAAGCAAGGTAAAATAAAGAGTATCTTGTACCTAATAAACATTTTGTCATAAAAAACAGGAAGAGATCATACTTAGCAATAAGTCAATCAAAAGAAACAGACTCAGAAATGACTCATATATTGAGTTAGTAAATGAACATTAAAGTTATTATAACAATATGCAGTATATTCCACAAGGTAGAAGAAAACTTGAGCACAGTGAGTAAAATTACTGACAAAGAAATGTAATACAATGTCTGGAATTTAAAAGAAACATACTGCCTATGATTAACAACAGATTAAGCAATGCAGAAGAAAATATTAACAGGTTAATAAGACAAAGCAATTTAAATTATTCAAAGTAAAACCTAAAGAGGAAAGAACAGGGAACAAATAAACTGAGTATCTGTGAGTTTTGTGGCAGTGTCAGGTATTTTGAGCATCTGTAGTTGAAGTCCACAAAGGGAGAGGGGTGGATAGTACAGAAAAAATTTTTAATACTGACTGACATTTCCCCAAATTTAAGGGAAACTATAAAGCCACAGATGCAAGAATCTTAACAAATACAAACCACATAAGAAATCATTTAAAAACAATATGAAGGTATATCATTATGAAACTTCTTAAAAATCAAATGTTTTAAAATAGCTTTAAAACAACCAGAGATAATAGACACATGTTATAGGAACAAAGATAAGCACATCTTTCCCTGGGAGCACTATAATTCGGAAGATAGTGGAACATTCTAAAGGAACTAAAAGAAAACAAAACACCTGTCAAGTAGAATACTTTACAAATAAAAATATCTATCAAAATGAAAGACATATGAAAAAGACTTTTGCAGTCATAAAAAAACATAAAAAAAGGCTGAAACAGTTTGTCACCAGCAAGCTTGTAATATCAGAAATGTTAAAAGGAGCTTCTAAAACAGAAGGAAAATGATAACAGAGGAAAATCTGAACTTAAAGAAAAGAACGATGAGTGCTGGAAACAGTAAATGTGTGCTTAAATAAAAGTTCTTCCCTTAATTTTCAAATATCTTTGAAAGATAATTGATTGTTTAAAAAATGAAAACAGCAATGTATTATGGGATTTATTGTATCTATAAAATGAAACTCCTATTAGGCTTATTTGCTATTCCACAATGCAGAAAGGAATGAAAAGAAAATAATTACTATCATAAAGTGCTTACAAATGAAGTGGTATAATAGTAAGTTGTGATGAGTTAAAGATATATACTGTAAACCTTAAAAAGCTATTGAAATTAAATCAGCAAAGAAGATCAAATGGTTTTGCAAAAACATATATACTGTCAACCCAAAAGAAAACAGAAAGTGAGGAGTTACTATGCAATGGATCTAAAGTTTCAGGAAAGCAAAGTGAATAAATTCTAGATATCTGCTATACAACATTTTGCCCCTAGTTAACAATATTTCATCATACAATTAAAAATCTGAGGGTGATTTTATGTTAGGTGTACTCGCTATATTTTAAAAATGCAAATGAGACACACAAAATATAAATAACATAGAGTAGATTTAAACCCAAACATCAATAAATGCAAATAGCTTAAGTACTTCAGTTTAAAAGGAGAAGTGCTCATGTTGGCAAGAAAACCAAGATCCAACTCTGTGCAATAAATTCTTTCTAAATGAAAGGCTATTAGTAAATAGATAGAAATGGATTTTTAAATGGATAGAAAAAATATCATATGCATATTCTAATTAAAGACACTCAGAGTGACTATACTCTAAGTCAGAGGAGTTAAATTTTAGAGAAAAATTTATCATGAAGGACTGTTTTACATCATGCTTAATTTCTAAATAATTCTGTCCCTAAAAATAGAGTTTAAAAGTATGTGAATCCAAATCCATGTAAATGAGAGAATAGAAATATACAAAACTACAGTTGAAAATATCAATACCTCTCTCTCTCCATGATCAATAGAATAAGAAGGCTGAAATATAAAGAGATACAATAGAGATGCTTATGAGATATCTTTAAGGTTATCCAACAGACCTTAGGAAAAAGATTGAGTCTTGAGAAGTATATTTTAATGAGGAGCACATAAATTATAAAAACACGAATTCATCATTCAGAGTTTCTAAAATGAGAAGAGAGTCAATATGAAATCCACAACTCAACAGCATTCAAAGGACATGTGAAAGAAGAACGTGTCCAAAAGTGAAAAGGAAGAGTCAGAGAAGTAGGATAAAAAACATGATGGAATGACAACTAAAGGGAGAAACTCTTCAGAATGAAGTTAGAGTCAATTGTCAATGGAAAGAGGTTGCGCAAGGATAGAAAACTATCCATTGCCTTCCATACTGAAACAAATCAAATTTTCCACATTAGCATTCATGAACCAAAAAGGTTACTTTATTATGTAACATTGGTTTGCACTTGCCCTTGACTCATCATTTTTTTAATGTTTTCCACTGATTTTGTTTTCATTCATTCCTTTTTTAATTTAATTTTTTAAAACTGATTACACATATTTATAACTTATATATATATTTTACATTGTTTTATGTCTCAAGATTCTCCCACCATCTTGAATTATCTTAATCTCTTGTGCCCATCCCTACCCCAGTTTTATGCCCTCCACCTCTTTTGCTCCATGCTTCAGTTCTGCTGACAGTTTGAATTTTTACTTGTCCTTTTGTTTTCCCTATATCCTGCTTGACTCACCATGTCTGCTGACATCAGAAAAAAATTGATTTAATGAATTGAAGTCATTCCCCTTTGATTTCAAATAATTTTTTGTTTACTCAGCCTTTTAGGGTTCTTTCCTGTCTTCTTTTCCACTTCTTAGGTGTCATAGGACATATGATGGCAGTGTGAGCCTTGTGATCCCTAGGCTGTTGGTCAGACCTTCTGGCCTCTGCTGAGTGACATTTTCTGCTCAGTTTAGGTGGTGTAGCTGCTACTCCTGTAGGTATCTCATTATTAGCTTCTGAGAACTGTAGACCTCACCACTGTGTCTAGTCCTAATGTTCCTACACTTTGTGGTTTCCTAATTCTACTTCCAAACCCCTTCTAGTTCAACTAGTCTCCACTGTTCTCTTTCCCAATGATGCTCTACTGTTCCCACATCATATTAGAAAATGGTACTCTTATTTGATCCAGCAATCCCACCGCTTGGAATCTACCCAACGGTTACAAAAACTCTAATCCAAAAAGACACCTATACCCAGATGTTTATTGCAGCGCTATTTACAATGGTCAGGATATGGAAGCAACCCAAATGCCCTAAAATAGACGAATGATACAAAAAGCTGTGGTATATGTACGTGATTGAATATTATTCATCGATCAAAAAAGACAAACTAATGTCATCCGTGGCAACATGGATAAAGCTTGAAATAATCATGTTAGCAGAAATAAGAAAGAAAAAGAAATACTGGATGATCTCACTTATATGAGGGATAATGGGAAAACAGACAAGAAATATTTAAAATTAACTCTCAGTAAAATTGAAGCATGGAGGAAAGGAGGAGAGGGGAAACTGGAGTGGGAGGGGTACAAAAGACTAAGATGGTAGCTCACGGGTGACAAGGTAGTAGGAGAACCCAGGGTTAACAGTGTAAAATAAGACAAATTTAAAAATAACAATTAAAAAAAGAAAATGGTAAGCCCATCTTCTCTGGCTTCAACTTCTAGAGCAGGGAAATACTAACTTCTCTGATTACCTCAGAATTATTTGAACAATTCTACTTAACAATACCCCTCTAATAATATCTGATCCCAAAGCAAAATGTGACAAAAACATTTATTTCCTATATTTTATCATTTCTTTCTTTTTCTTGTCTGTTCATCTCAGCCATTATAAAGCTGTCTCTCATCTGTGTGTCAGAGTCTTACCTTATATCTTTTATCTTCTCCATGCTATAACCTAGCATATTAGATTTTTAAACTCTACTGGTATTAGGGGAATTTTTGGAATGTGGAAATGTGCTTTACTTGTTCCATATATAGTCTGCCTTTTATAAACATTATCTTGAAATAAATCTGACTTGATGTTTAAAATTGAGTAATGATTCAGTCTTTCTCACCTGGCTTCTCTCTGCCTCCAAGAAGTAATGAATGAGTGAGTGGGACATGTAGAAATTATAAGTTACCAAATATTAAAATGTGCTAACTTCATATTTCAAAATTATCCCCATTATATAAATTGAGAGATTATTACTGATTTTGATTCAGTAGATTCAGAAGCTATATAAGAGTTTATGCATAGCTTTTGACAAATAGTGACCTACATATCTATCCCTTCTAGACTTTCTCTGTGAAAAGGAAGATAAGATAGGACTCTAGTTAGTAGGAACTGCATGCCTAACAAAAAAAAATTTCTTTTCCTAAAATAGAGGATTATATTCCTCAAAGAGCTAATAGACATAGAAGACTGAAGAAAGTATTTGAGCGATAGACCAAGGTTCCAGAGAGGTGAAAGGAGCTAGCTGCAGACTGAAGTAACCCTTCCAAAATGCAAGGCTCTAGCAATATCTTCTGGAGCATTCTGAAAACTCAAAATAATTAAGTCCTTGGATCTATTTGGATAAAGTTTCCCAAATATAGACATAAAAATCACCAGGGATATTTATTCAAAAGTTTGCTTTCCAGACCCTATCTAAGAGATTCTAATACAATGGTCTTGGGAAAAGCCTGGGACTCTGTATTTTATGAGTATTATAAAATTGAAATTCTCATAATAAAGAAAATCTGGGAAATTTTCTGCCAAAACAGTGCTAAATTGTTGGAGAATATGCAAGTTTGCAAAATTAAGGCTTAACTCTAAAGGGACTTGACACTTAAGTAAGAGAAACAAATAAATAAAGAGAAGCAGGGCCTGATGAGACTGTCACAAGGGAAAATAAACTTGCTTGTTCCATTTTCATAAAGTTATTTTGAACATAAAGTTCATAGAGTTATTTTCATGGTAATATAGTATCTACAAACCTTGGTAAGACAAGGACCAAGCGTTCATTAAAAAGCAGTTCCTCAAGTCTGCTGTGTTTTAAGTGGACTTCCTGTGCATGTTTCTAAATGACTAAATACTGAATAAAACCAAATCAATATTGTTTATTTTTATCACTCTTTCAAATTTCTCTCTTTGCTGTTACTTCTTGTTGAATTTTCAGCACAATAGTTTACTATTCTGACAAATGTACAATTTAAACTAGATGTTTCTGAATTATGATCTAAAAACATCCTTTGAAGCTTTCTTTTAAAAAGTTAATTGTATCATCACTACACCACTTTCCCTTTAGCCTCCCATAATCCAGTGGACCTCCTTTTCCTTTACTCCCTAACACTTCCCTGCAGCATTCTGATATCTCCAATTCTATAGCCAGATATTGAGACATTTTTTTGGTTTAGCTTTAATCTTTTGTTTTATTTCTTTATTTTTCACATGTGTGAAATCAGGGGGTATTTGTATTTCTCCATCTGACTTATTTCCTATAGCATAACCCCTCCAGTTCAACTGACTAGTTACAGATGCCAGAAGTTCGTTTTTTATAGCCGAATGGTATGCCACTGTGTGGGTATATATGTACGTGTGCATATATGTGTTTATATTTATATATATATATATATATACACACAGTGAAAGGGTTTATATATATCCTTGAGCACTTAGACCATTTTCATAATTTGAGTATTACAAGCATTGCTTCAAAGAACTTAAGAGTGCTTATATCACTTCTAATTAATCTTTTTTACATTTGATAGGTAGCTACTAACGGAATTGCCAGGTCATTAGTGTCTTTGTATTTTAGTACTTTTACCATATTTATTAATAATAATTAACTGCAAATAATTCAATTCAACTTGTTACTGGATAATTAAATTTGCTTTAACTGTATAATGGTATGCATTAACAATAAAAAGGAACAAACCATTTAACAGGTAATAACATAGATGGATTCAGAAGCATTGAACAAACTGAACTAAATTACATGTGAAAGACTATATGATATACAATTCCAGTTATGTGAAATTCTAGAAGAGGTGAAACTTTAGGGATAGAAAGCAATTTTGTGTTCACCAGGGACAAAAGAAGTTGGAAAGTGGAGTAGAGATTTATTGCAATGGGGCCTGAGTGATGGGAATGTGTTATTTCTTGATTGTGGTATGAGTCAATGAATCTTAGTATGTGAAAACTATACCTCAATAAATCTAATTTTAATAATACCATAAAAATATAAATAAAAACTACCTAGAAATAAATTTAACAAAAGAGGAATAAGGCTTATGAAATGAAGGAAATGATAGCTTTGTGTAATACATCAAAGATAATGTAAACATAAGTGAACTATAGTTTGTTAAGTGATTGGAAGACTCAATAATTTTTAAATGTCAATCCTATCCAAATTAGTCTATAGATTCAATATTATTTTATCAAAAGCTCAACAATTTGGGGGGGCTTAGCAAAATGATTTGAAATTTATAGGGGAATCCAAATACATATGAAAAAAACAAGTTGGAGAGTTCTGCTCTATAAGTTATGAATTTACACAATATTTTATTGGCATAAAAATACATAACTATCTTAAGAAAACAATATGGAGAGTCCAAAAACAGATCAACAGGGACAATTTATATATAACAAGATGGTCCTGTAGAGTTGAGGAAAGAAATTATGGACTTTTTGATAAATGTATAGCTAGTTGTCCATGCTCGGACACTTGTTCTATCATCTGAAAAAGAAAATTGGATACTTATCTTGCATTGCATTTAAAATTCAATCCAAGTGGGGAAACACCTAAACTTAAAAGCAAATTTATAATTTATTTTTGAAAATTGCATAGCACAATTTTCTGCCTTATGCTAAAAAAAGATTTCTTATTGATGCAATAAGACACAAGATTAAAATTTTGCCTCTATAAAAATGAAGTGATTATCATCAAAAGGTCCTAAAATGTGAGTGAAAGTAAAGGTGATAGTAAAGATTAAGATGGGTCAGAAACTGGGCAATGAAGTTTACAAAATATAAAACCAACAAAGGGCTAGTATCTAGAATTTACCTATTGGAAATTGCCCAAGTACTAATAGGAAAAGCCATTAGAAAAACAGCAAAAGTATTTGGCTTGCTAAGATTTTATTGAGGATTTTTGCATCTATGTTTATCAGGGATATTGTTCTGTTCCTTATCTGTCTCTCATCTATCTGTCTATCTATTATCTATCTATCTATCTATCTATCTATCGATCTATCTATCTATCTATCCATCCATCCCACACACACTCAAAAACCATGTTGAAAACATCCTTTCACCTCAATTTTTGGGAAAAGTTTGAGAGGTTAGATGTCAGTTCATCTTTGAAATTTGGTAGAACTCACTAGTCAAACCATCTGACCTGGACTATATGCACGCCTTTGTTCCTGGCAACAGCACTGGAATTCATTATAGCAGCCAAGTTATGGAAACAACCTAAATGCCAAAAAGCAGAGTTTGGCTTGAGATGTGGTACATATACACAAGGGAACACTACTCAGCTGTTAAAAGAAGAGGAATTTTTGAAATTTGTGATAACATGAATGGAATCTGAGGGGTCTATACTAGGTTAAAATAGAGAGAAAAGCACAAATACTGGATGATTCCACTCACATGTGGAATATAGAGAAAGAAACAAATAAAAACAGATAAAACATGATCTAAAAATGTATCTGTAGAACTGAATTTACTGGGGGGGCAGGGGGGCGGGCATGAACTAGGGAGCAAAAAAGTGTCCAATTGATATAGGGTAGTGATACAGTTGAAAATTCTATTGGCACCAAAATACCCTGGTGGGTAGAGTCTAAAAGACCTAGCAAGAAGAAATGAGAAGCACCAAAAGGCAGGAAACAGGAAGGAGTGGAAGAAGAAGGGAGGAAAGAAAGACGAGAATGGTCGACTGAGAGAACAGGCCCATGTGGCCTGGCCAGGGGAAGCCCCTGGAAGAGTGAGCTGGAGGTGGCAAGGAGCCATGGTGGCCAGCAGAAGAGTAGCTGGTATGGAGAGTGTGGCACCACAGCAAGGAGGCATAGTGAGCTTGTATCTGGAGATAACCAGAGGTTTGAAAAGTTGGATTGTGCATCAGCAGTTGTGGAAGAAATTTGAAGAGCCTTGGAGAAGCAGAGCAGCACTGAACACTGGAGAGAGAAGTGAAGAGAAGATGTAGGAAAAAGACTGGACTTTGCAGTGTCTGCCCCAGTTTTGGAGGGGCAAAGGGCAGCCTGTAGGACATGTATCTTTGGGACCTTTGGGACTGAAAATGGTGGCTGGGCTTGTGACATTAAGGACTTTTCATTTTCCTGGTTAATTTCCCTTGTTAATAAAACCCAGCTGTTGTACTGCAATTGAGTGGCAACTGTTACACATGGGTGAAGAAATATGGACAGCAGAAGACTCAATTTAAGAGATTTATTCCCTGTGGCTTGTTGGTTGGCAACTTCTGTCTCTTTTCAACCCAATTTCACAATGAAATATGTTGTTGCATAGGTGTGGTGACTTATAGCTACAGATGTGTGAACCTCTACACCTCTAAATCATATATGGTGCTGTAAACCAACATTGCCTCGATTAAAAAAATACAATAATAAAAGAGAAAAAATAACAAAAAAAAAGAAAAACAGCAAAAGAAATGTTCAATTATTTCAGAAGAGCAAACTTAAATGAACCTAAACATAAAGGCTCATAAACATAAGAAAAGATTTTCTAGTTCTGTGCCCATAAGGATAAAAAATAATCAGGCAATACCAAAATTTGACAAGTTTTCTAATGAATGGGAATTCTTATTTACCATTGGTGGGAGGATAAATGATGTCAGATACTTAAGAAAATAATTTGACTTTCCCAATATCTTGAACATATACTGTTCTTTAAAAATAGGTAATTTCATCAGTATGTATAGACTCTACAGAAATTATTGAAGTGTAGGTAATTGCAGTGTGTTGACCCATGTTACCAGGAACAGTGTTATTCAAGAACAAGTAAAATAATATTTTTAGAAGCTTTGTTCATAATAGAAGAAACTAGAAATTGTCCAAATATTCATCGACAGTAGAAAGGATAAATTATGATAATAATCTTATAATGAAATACTACAGAGTAATAAAAACATGATGTAATCTTTAGCTATATACCATATGGATGAATTATGCAAATGCTTAATTTTCAGTGACAGAATAAAGTCATAAGGCAAATACATTATTTGATTATGTAAATCTTAAAACCTAGCAAGACCAAGTGTTTTACTCAGGTTAACCTATGTAAGCAGAAAACCTCCAAAGAAAGCAGCAGAATGGTAAATACCTAATCCAGGATACTGGAGATTGTTCCATGGAAGAGTTGTAATCAGTGAATGGCATTTAGAACTTCTGAAGAATAGTAACATTCTATCTCTTTGTCTTAGTGTATGTACATCAGTGTTCATTCACTGTTATTTAATGGGTGCCATGCTCATCTGCATTCACTCCTTTTGTGAATGCTATATTAAAAAAAAAAATTGGTTACATCCCAAGGTGACAAAAACCTTTCCACTCAATCAGTTAAGGTGGCACAAGAAATCAGTATTTATCATATTCTGATGGTGATTCTGCTCAAGATTCAAATTTGAGAAACACACTTTGAGTATCTACTTACTATTACCACGTGTTTGAACCTTTCACTCTTAAAACTTGGCATTTCATGAAGATCTAAAGCATGATTAGAAGAGGCAGCGATCATAGTGAATAAACACAACTCTCCCAATTCCAGAAATTATTACTTTACTATACATAAAAACTAAACATTTACAAAAGCATGTCAAAGGGAACTCCATTTTTAGATAACAGCGGCAAAGTTACACAAGAGTCTGTTGAACAAACAACATCATAAAATATCTCCGTACCATGTCAGTACCATCCAGAGAAATCCAGTCAACTCTCATACCAGAGGTTGAAGAGTTCAGTACCTGAAAGTCAATGTAGTGCCCTCTAGATTCATCATTTGACTATAAAAATAGAAAATATCAGCATCTTTACAAAACATGAAACTTGTGCAGTGTTATCAATGCACTTCATAGAAATAACATTTTGGTCAGAAAATAATACATTAAAAAGAGGACACAGGTCAGCTGCCAGTCAATAGTTAATGTTAAATATTCCCAAGATGCAATACAACATATCAGTTCAAGCAACACTGTCCAATTGTTTTAGAGATCTGACTATTGAGTATTGTTATTCCCAGTAATCCTGCTACGGCATAGCTTTACTTTACATATTTACAAAGTATGCTATCATATGTACACATCAAGGAGCCACTTAAGTAATCCCATCTCAATGGTCATGCCTACTGTTTAAGCAGAAAATTTCCCTTTGGCTTCTTGTTCACCACCAAGGGCATAGATAGTTACTTCATTCTAACAGTTCACGACATTCAGAAAAGTTTGAATTCTATGGGCTTTCCCCATAGAATGATGACCAGTATTAAGGATTTTGAGTGATAAGTAGTATATCTCTGGGTGAACACTTCAAACAGTGACTACACTTTTGATTTCTGTGCTTCAACGAGGCTGTAGGACCCTTTCATGTTGGCCTTTCTTGCAAAGTAAATAATCATACCCATGGCAGGTATTAGTAAGGAAGATGCACAATAGAGCACAAGAAGTTCAGGAGAAAAATAGTCCTTGTTATTTTCCTTTCCTAGAAAATAACAAAATAGATGCAATTAATATCTAGCACAAAAAGAAGTTGTTTAATAATAACAGCTACATGATTTATTTTAACAGGACAACTGGTTCTCCAAAAAGAAGTGAATTAAAGTAGTGAAAAAGGACCACCCCCAAAACCAAAATGCATATTTCTCTGAATTATCTAAGTAAGGAGATGGTATTCATGATGGTATTAATGATCTAAGGATGTCAGTTGTTGACTCACCAAACTTGGGCTCAAATAGATTCAGGACATTTGTAGAATGGAAGGAAGGGACAACTTTTTTTTTAAACATTTGAGAGGTTTTTTTTTAATTTTGACTGCACATGTATACATTTTTTATATTGTTGTATACCCTGAGGTTCTCCATCTTGCCACCTATGAAATACCATCTTAATCTCTTGTGCTCTTCCCTTGCCTGATTTGACATTCCTCCCTCTCCCTTGCTCTATGCTTCAGTTCCACTGACGGTTAGTTTTAAGTTTTACTTGTCCTTTTGCTAGTTTGCTTTCCCTATGTCCCCCATACAGGTGAGGTTATCTAGTATTTCTCTTTTTCTTTCTTATTTATTTCTGCTAGCATGATTCCTTCTAGGTCCACCCATGTTATTCATCATATTTGTCTTTTTGATTACGGAATGATGGAATAATGGAATACCATTGTGTAAATTGGAAGGGGCATCTTTTTAAGACTCAAAGGAGCAGGAATTAAGAAACGCATTTGCTTTGAGAAATATAAATTTATTGAAGAACTAGGAATTTGATCACTATGAATTAAAAACCTTAGTCATTTCTCAAAGAAAATCCTTATAACACCTAGAGTATAACCATTATAGTCAAACACCAAGTATAATGTAGTAAGGGAAGGATTTCTTCCTGACAACTTTTTCAGAAACTTACAGAAAACTTTATATTTGGTACCTCTGAAGTAAGTCATCTTAATATATGTTTATCTCTTGATAGAAAAGCTATTTGGATAGTACTATGTTTCAGCTTAAATGCTATTCAGAGAGGCACTGTCTGGCCTACATCTCTATCAGCTTAAATTAGGAACCTTAATATACATTTATGTAACCATTGCATAATCCCTTTATAGCTTTTATCACAGCCTGGAATTAAACATTTGTTGCACGCTTGTCTATTAAACTTGGTTTCTTCCTCCAGACTACCAATTACTAAGGCATCTATTTTCTTTTAGGTCCATCATTAAATACAAATTAAGTACAGCTGTCTATCTGTTTGGAGTAGCTGAAATGCAGTAATTTTTTTAATATTAAAAATTTTTGCTCTCTGTATCCTGATATTTATACACCATGCTATTTCATCTGTTAGTTATAATGAGGGTACAGAAGGTAATTGTACAAAAGATGTCTAAAGTTAGTATTCTTTCCAATCTACTAAAAATCATCTGACAGCCATAATACTATTTAACATCTTAACCTTCTAAAAATATCTACAGAAGATAGTGTAGCATTTCCTGGAAATTCATCTACATTTGTCCTTATGGTTGTATAGCATTGTGTGACCTCATCGGTATTAAATGTCTTTAAGAGGCATGCATTTAATCTTAGGCCCAAAAGAAATGAATGCACTCACTTTGATAATCACTACATCCTTTCTAGAGGTTTCTAATCATTGGAAGTCAATCAAGTAGAAAAGAATCTGATGATGGGAAGTAAAAATGTTCAACTTATTGAATTTGAACAATTTTACCCTAAAGAAAATGTTAATTGTCTCATTTGCCTCATTCTACTTTGCCTTCTTTGAACAGAACTAGAAGTACATGAGTAATATTTTAATGGGTTGTCCATTATCAACTGTTTTTAGGCACCAATATTGATGACTTGCTGAACAATGAACACATCTGCTCCTACTGTTCTTTTTCCCCTCAATATGATCAATATCTTTTGCCTTTCAGTTTTCCCTGCAGATATCTGTGGCAAAACATAAATTTGTTGCTCAGTTGGTAACCAGGGAAATCTTCCATATGAGTTTCTGTTAGTTGTATAAACTATGAAAATCTAAAATGTTCCTAACTATTTCTATCATTGGGATACATTCAAACTAAAATAAAACAAAATTTAAAATGCAGCTGAATGCTATGAAAGAAAATTAGTTCAAAATACCCCCAATATATCAATTTTTGGACTCAATTTATGTATGTTTATATTAAAACATATTCTGTCTGAGAACTGAATTTCTAGGTCAGTGAGTAGGTGAGGTTGACTTTTTGATTGGTTAAGTAATGCATAAAACATGACAAAAATGAGTGTTATTAATTTAATAAGACAATTCAAAAAGATGATATGTAAGTAAGAAAGCTTTAAAACTGGAGAGGCCTTGATATGTCGTTTAAGAATTAGACTCACTAACTATAAAGGTCATTAATTACCAAAATATTAGAAATTTAATATCCCAGGGCTAAGCATAACTAAATGTGGCCTAAAGGCATTAAAGGTTAAAGAAGGATCAATAAAGTTTAACCTACTCATAACTGAGATGTCAATCAGTCTAGAATCATCTCGAACCTCACTGAAAGCACTGATTACATACACTCCTGTGTTATTTACAAGCACTGTGTCATTTACAAGGTAAATATTTTGTTCTTTAAACACAAAATAATTTCACTGACCAGATGAGCTTTTTTCAAGATAACCATTGCAGACAGATGACTAAAAGTCTTACATACAATATTTTTCCCCTTTGTTAACATTTCTAGATGGATACATTGATATTTTTGTGTCTTGAGAAGTTACCATAAGGCAGAAAACATGGCAAGATTTAGAATTTTGAGAAATTTGGTCTGATGAATAAATATTTGCTTGTTTTCTCAACTGGTTCCAAATTTTCTTTACATTGGTTGCTAACTCTGATATCAGAGGCTCTTAAAAATTGTCATTTGTGTGCAGTTCTTCTAATACACAATGGAAGCTCATTAGTATGACTTCAAACACACAATGGAAGTTCATTAGTGTGCAAGAAGTGGGAGACTGATTCCTAAAGGCTGAAGGAGACTGCTCACACCAATGAGATCAACAGATCCCACTGTGCATACATAAGAAGGTTTAGGCGACAAAGAGCTCTGAAATTTCTCTGCTGAGGCCATTCCCCCTTTCTTTTTTCCATTATAATAGAGTAGGATGGACAAAGAATTTGCGTTTTTAAAGAGGAGATAATCTAGAAATTCTGTTTTACTGGTCTGTATCAAGATTATCATTCCTGATTATTATCCTGGAAAGAGTCAGTCTAGAAAACATGGAGCTATTCTATGTTCAGAGAACAGCATTTTTGTCAGTTGGAAGAAAGAATCTGTATAGACCATTCTTTTTCTGTATGCCAATCCCATTTCTTTTGTTTCTTTATAACCTCCAAGGAAAAGTTTTGAAAATATGTTTAAACACTTAGGAAATGCAATACCTCAGAGACCCATGATGAATTGTCAACTTTGTTTTGTTTGTTTATTTGTTTTTGTTTTTGTTTTTTGGTCAACTTTGGAAAACAAATGGGAATTCAACCCTCACCAATGATTAATCT
Organism: Uropsilus gracilis; assembly: GCA_004024945.1. Lineage (NCBI taxonomy): Eukaryota > Metazoa > Chordata > Mammalia > Eulipotyphla > Talpidae > Uropsilus > Uropsilus gracilis. The sequence continues at coordinate 20,485 of PVHY01022644.1, forward strand.
CAACTTCATGGCTAAATTCCACAAAAAAGAGCAGTTTTGCATGATTACTTTAGGAAACAATATGAAATAACCACCATCAACTTGGAACTTAATTTCATTTTGCCAACTCCTTCAACTAATTCTAGAAATTCTTTATGACCCACTAAATCTTTGACCTGCTGTAAAAAACATAATAATAAACAAAAAAAAAATGAACTAACCTTTAACATCAAGTTTTAGACTTCTGAACTCATTTTTAGATTCACATTCATATACTCCTGCATCCTTTAGTTGGGCCTTGTGGATGGTATATGCACCATCTGTAGACTTCAGCACTGTGTCTCCTGTTTCTGCTTTTTTCTTTAGTATTATCCAAGTTTTGGGAACATTTCCACAGGTACAGGAGATAATGACAGTATCTCCTTCCTTGACACTCTCAGAAGGAAAAACTGTAAGTTGTATGTCTTTTGGAGCAACTGTAAAAAGAATTGGAAAGTTGCCTCCGATTGAGTGAAATAGAAACCAATTCCATATTAATTTAATGAAAACCAATGATTTTCATACTAAATGCTTAGAAGTATAATGAAAGAAGTCAAAGATTTACTGGATTCTTGTGATTATGTGGTTTTTGTTTGTTATTTATTTTGAGACTAGGTCTTGCTATTTTTGCCTGAGGAACTGCAGGCTCATGTTGTTGTCCGGGGTACCATGGACTCAGGCAATCCCAGCCTCAGCTTCCCAGGTAGCTGGGATTACAGGCACGTGCCACCATGCCCATCTATCTTTTGAGACTAGGTCTCACTATGTTGCCCCAGGACTCAAGTGATACCTCGTCTCAGCCGCACTCTAGGCTGCACTTAAAGGCATGTGCCACCATGCCTGGCTAGTGACTATGTTTTTAATGAAAGAAGACATTCTTGTTTCTCTCATGTCCCTTAATGTAATTCTTTACCTAGCCTCGCCAAAGAAGAAGTGTTTGGAAACAGTTGAAGAATTCCAATGTGGAAGAGAACATTTTATCTTGTCACACTGTTGTACAAAAATTTTCCTTGAAGGTCAAAGGTCTTTATAGGCATCTGAATTTTGAGTTGGATCTTTGAAGACCAAGAAATTTGAAGATTTGCTAGGTGCCAAGCACTGGAATAAGTATATGATGTACAGCATCTTTATTAACATATGGTCTGCAAGCACAGATGTCATACCACCATTTTAATAGTGAGATTTTCCTATCGATTTCATCACATGATTAGAGATTCTTTCCCCAACTACAGCTACAGTGCAGTGACATCTATCTTATGAACATTCTTTTAAAGTTCAGTTCATTTAGAGTACATTATTATTGTAAAGGTAACACAAATGTTAATGGAAATAATATAAAGGGATAAGAGAGAAAATGACAATCCTGGTGGAGTAAGAGAGACCCTAAAGGAGTAAAGACCCTATGGGGGTAAATCCAAATTGATTTCATGATTTTGGTTTATTCTATCAACCACAATTTATTTATTTTTAGTCTTGGCTCTCCATTTTGGAAAGGCGAGTGAGAGTGTGTGAGTGTGTGTGTGCACGAGTATGTGCGTGTGTGTGGTGTGTTTGTGTAGGATCTATGTAGATCTGATAACTTAGCTCATTCAAAGAATTCTTTG
>PVHY01022645.1:0-22103 GCA_004024945.1 Uropsilus gracilis
TTTGGTGGCTCTGTGCTGCCATCTCTCTACTTGCTCTGTCCAAACAATCAGCAGGAATGAGAATGCTGAGTGAACCGCTCTTTAAAAGTGGATCAGCATTATTTACAATTACATTAATATGGAATTTTTAGGCTCCAAGCATCTATTAAGGCTTTCTTTCTTTGGACCATATCTGATGTGCCTTCAGAGGGAACTCCTTGAAGCACTCCTCTCACCCCATTTACCATGGGTATCTCCTGTTATTTTCTTGCTCATAGAACTCACTTCTTCCCACCATAGCATTTACTACAATCTGTAATTACATACTTGATCATTTGTTTACCTACTGTCTTCCCCACTGGGTTGTTTCCAGAAAGCATCTGGGACTTCCTGTTTCTCATCACTGAACACAGAGAGCCTATGGGCTCAGCGGCAGCCTCAGACAGGAAGCTCCATAAATACTTGAATGATTAGACTCACTCCTCTTGTATGCCTCAAATGTGTGTTCTAACAGGCAGACTCATTTGAGAACATCTCCACCCACCATGAAAAAATACACCAAATCTCAATTTTATGAAAACCCAAAGACTTTGTTATACAAACATATAAATTATTTTATTTACAAAGCCATGTTACAAAAAAAAAAAAGAAAAGAAAAAGAAAAAAATTACAATCACTCAGTGGAGAATGTCTCCAGGCCTGGTGCTAAACCATGGCCGTATCAATAGATACATGTTTGTTCTTCCTTTGTAAAAATGGTAAGCCATAGAATTTACTATTTACACCTACCTTAGACATTTATTCTGCTTACAATATCACAGGCATGAAATGAATTCTATCTGATAGTGCTAATACATAATGGTGCGGGACAAAGGAGGAAATACTTAGTGTTACAAAATATGGATCATAGAAAAGAAACCCACTCCACAAGTGTGGCATTTGTTGAGAATGTTTGGACATGCTTCTTCAAAATTCTTCTGGAAAAGGTTCTAAAATCGGTAGTAGGAAAGGACAAATGAGCAGGTGCAAATTCTTGTCTGTGCAACAACAGTTATTTAATGTCCCATGACTGACCAACTATGTTATTTACCCAGTTTTGTTAAAGTGCCATGGGCCCACAGCATAACAAAATATAAGGTGTAAATAGAAAATTTCTTTTTTTCCTTTTTTAAAACAAGAGTTCACTGAGAATCAGCAATAATAGAATATGCTGTATAAACTATTCTCTACAAAGGTTGATCAGCATTATTTACAACTGGTACATTGATACAAAAGAAGGCATAGTTATCCAAGTCGGTGGTTTTTTTTGTTTTTGTTTGTTTTTTATGGCTGACAGGTCTATGCTATGCATTGCATTATGCTTAACCAGAGCTTTCGAGCCTCTGTGGCTGGCGACAGGTCACGAGATCTTCAGGCAAATGGAGGTGTGTGCAGTCAAGGGGGCGGGAGCAAGGGTTGAGGGGGGTGTGCAGAACACAAGTACCCAGAGGATATCACCTTCATAATGCTTTATAGGCTGGTCCAGTTGAACTCCATTACAACAAACCCAAAGAAAACCTTTTATTTGCATTCCATTTTTCAAGCTGTGAGTTTTTAATACATCATTAGAAAGTAAACTTGTGGTTGACTGTGAAGAAAGGAACACTGTGGGTTTTCCCTTTTTTGCCCAGTTTTCCAGAAATGTCTTCACCTTGGTCAGAGCCAGTCTTTCACATAGTAAGCAGCATTCGGTGGGGAGCCTCTTTATTCCAGCTTGCAATTCAAAATGTTGAGAGCTAAAATGTTTAAACGTATTGAATTGCTCTTTTAGTCCCTGTCGAGACATTATTTCTCAGAAGCAGCCACTTAATCTCTCAACCTTTATTTTCCCTCTTTGAATTTAAGAGTTTATAAATCAGAGGGTTATTTTGTTGCTGAGATTTTTTTGTTTTTGTTTTTACTCCTGTAAGTTTTACAACTCAAAATAAATTATAAAAAAACAAGACTTCTATAACCAAACAAGACAAAAATTGTGCAAAAATAACAAAGATATGTACATACTTTTCAGTTTGAAGAAATGTACAATAAAAACATAATTCAAAGAACATTTTAAAAATATAAACATTGCTTAAACTTTCCTAAGTTTCATATTGTTTCTGAAACTATTCTGGTCAGTTAGCTCTGTAATATAGTAAAACATAAATTATTACAAAATTAACACTATAAAAATTTACTTTTAGAATATCTTCTAAATTTTTTTCAAAGGGTCTAACCTTGTTTATAAGTTCTTAGACATTTATAAGTCTTAAAATCTGCTTTAACCTTTTTTTTTTATAAAAGAAAAAGGAACAATCTTCCCTTCGATTTGCAGTCTTTTTCCCCAAGACGTAAATAAACCAGCATATAAGTGCACTTTTAACACTGTAGAAATAAAAATGAAATCATCTGAACTATGTCTTGGTACTTAATATTAACTCCTGATTTTTAAAAAAATCATTTTATATTAAAAATTTTAGTAATCTTATAAGAAACACTGTCAGTGCAATTCCATTGATGCAAATCACTCTGTTTGCCTCCGTCTTTGCAAAACCCAATCCTGTGGTGAAACAGTAGTCTGATCTTTGGGCTGGGGAATGGAAAAGGAAAGCTTTGGAGTGGGGTTAAGTGGTTTGTGCCCAGCTGCAAAACTGGCATTCACCTGTGATTTAGGGATGGAGCATGACATCCTCATATCTCTGCCATCATATGTAGTTACATGAATAGTGCAGAACATCTATTTTATATCGTGAATTCCTTTCCTGAATACGATTCCCTATTAGAGTTTATTTGGGTATTGCTGTTTCTTTCAAAACTCCAGTGTGAACAGTTTCATAGTGGTAGGATTTGTTTCTCTTTCAAGGGAAAAATCACTCTTGCCATTCCTTCCTGAGGCAGCAGTGTCTGAGTTGGGGCCTCTGGTGCCATTGCAAGCTGACCTACAGATGTGCCCGGCAGAGGTGAGCCGGCAACCCCAGCATTTATCCTCACTAGGGGGCTGACACTTAATCCTCCATGGAAGCTTTCACTGAGACCCTTTCTTCCCTCGAACCTTTTCTCCTCTTGCCTTGCCCTTTAGGACAACTTGAGAACTTCCATAGCTGTGGCACTTCCTACTGAATGGCTTCCTGGGCTCTTTTCCCCTAGGATTCCTCCCTCAGGTTCACCCAGCTTAGCATGCTTAAGCCCTAGAAGTAATTTTATAGCATGGACACCTAACTTGGGTACCTACCCCTACTCTTTTGAGGAATGTCTTCTGCACCCCTGTCTAGGTCTAGCTTGCTGTCATCTCCAAGGTCATTCCAGTCTGTCCCTGGATTAGCACAATCTTTCTGCACCACACAGCAAGATACTGGGTAAGATACACCATCACAAGGCTGTTCTCAATTCTGCCTATATTATCTAGCTTCAGATGTGATGTGGGCTCTAGTAACCCAATGAGGGCACTTAGCTGAACCTCTAACTCTCTCCAAACATAGCCGCCTCTCTGCCCAACTCCTTTTGCCCCTGCAGGCTGTCCAGGAGAGAAATTGAGTATGAGTCAGCTCCTTCTGGTGGCCAGTGGGCATGTGGGGAGTGGCAGGAAGGGGCAGGTGGGAGGGGACAAGGAGCACTGTGTGTGCTGGAATTCAAGCGTTTCAGAGGAAACCAACCAGGAATGGACATTTTGCAGTGTTTGCTCTCATGGGGCAAATATGAGGGTGAGTCAGCAGCTAGGAGTGATCCCAAACTTGGAAGAATGTATACACATGGGAATGAAAGAGAATGGAAACAAAACACTGGTATTGTTTTCTGTAAATCTCAAATTCACGTTCTTTTGCTTTTTTCTTTTTCTTCATAACTAAAAGTTGATCAATTAAAAAAAAAAAAAAGGCCAGAGCCACAGGCAGGGCACCAAAAATAGACTTTCCCCATTACCCCCTTCCCTCCCCCTCCTCTTCCTGGGGTGGCACCCCATGGCCAGGAACTGGTTTGGAAGTGGCTTCATCAGCTTGTTAGGGTAGAGTCCTTATCCTGCCCGTTCTGTTTGTGGTCTTCTAGGAAAGAAGGGAAGAGCTTGTTTCAAAACCATGTATTTGGTACAGAACCCTGGTTTCTCATCTACACAGGTATATACAAATTTATTACACTTCAATATATTGTGCTTTTTAAAAATTTTTTCAAAAAAGCAAGATTTGTGGCAACCCCAACTCAAGCAAAGTTTAGGCACTATTCCACCAATAGCTCAGCTGATGGGTATCATTTTTTAGCAATAAAGAATTAAGATCTATAAATAGCTTTCTTAAAAAGACATGCTACTGCACACTTAGTTGACTAAAGTGTAGTGTAAACATCATTATCATGTGCAATGGGAAATCAAGAAATTCATGCCACCACATTGTGACATTCACTTTATTGTGTGGACTGGTCCTGAGCTGCAGTACCTCTGGAGGTCTGCCTGAAATAAAAAGGACACCATCCCACCTTCTGCATTTGGAAAGGGCAGCTGCATTATTTATTTATTTATTTTTATTTATTTTGAGACTAGGACTCACTATTTTTGCCCGTGGAACCGCAGGCTCACGTGACTCGGGGGACCACAGACCCAAGCAATCCCCAGTCTCAGCTTGCCAGGTAGCTGGGATTACAGGCGCGCACCACCACACCTAGCTATTTTTTGGAACTAGGTCTTGCTACGGCCCCACGTGGGACTCGAACCGCGATCCCTAGCCCCAGCCGCTTCATAGGCTGAAGCTTACAGGCATGAGCCACCGTGCCTGGCGCAGCTGCATTATTTAAATAGCCAAGAACTTGAAGCAACCCAAGTAACCATCAATCGATGAATGGGTAAAGGAGCTGTGATATACACAATGGAGTACTATTCACCTATTAAAAAAGACGAAATCCTGCTATTTGTTGTAGGATGGGCCTAGAGGGAATTATGCTTAGTGAAATAAGTCAGAGAGAGAGAGAAAGACAAACACATATGATTCCACCCATATGTGGTATATAGAGATGACAAGAACAAAATGAAACAAAAACAAATGTTTGGATGGTAAGATCAGAAAGGAAGGGGAAAAGAGGGATAAATTGGGACAAAGGGGACAACTATACGATGAAGGATAGAATTCAATTTCTAGAGGTGAACTGAATGTAGTACATATACATATTTTCAAGGATGCACATTTGAGACTGTTAAAATGAAATGTTATTTCAATAAAAATGTTCTAATACAAGAAAGCAAGTCCAGAAAAGAAAAAAAAAAAGGGTATTTGTTCTGAGTAAATGAGGTGATGGATGTAAAGGGTAAAATGTAAAGCAGCTACAAAGGTCCTAGCTGCAGAGGAAAATACAGATACACAAACCTGTGGACATTCCTGGATTCCTTTCCAGAAGGAACAGAATGGAATAATTGACATGTCTGGTCTTTCTTTCTTTCTTTTTCTTTTTTTCTGTTAGTCCACTTTTTCCTATCTATCCTCTAACACCATGCTAAATTGTCCAAAGGGAAGGTACAGTGCTAAACACAGACTTTGCAGATAGAAGCTTTGGGGTCAAGTTACTTAGTCTCCACCAGTGGTGGTCATTATCACTGATTATGAGATGACAATGCTAGGCTGAGCCAGCATTCTGGGTTCCTAGCAGTTGTGCCAGGAGTTATGGGTGGACACACCAGTGAAAGCGGTTTCCAGGTGCACTCAGCACCTGTAATGGAGGCTGCCATAAACCAGCAGACTTTCTGAGTACAGAAACACTCAATCTCTCAGCACAGCACAGAGGACGGGCCAGTGACTCAAAAGCTTTATAAATGTATTTTCCCAAATACATACAACATGTAGTGCCCCTCGGCTCCCCTTCCCCAGGACATCTCACAGTGGAGTGTCATCTAACTCTGACTACTCACCCCTCAAGGTTATAAAATCTCCTAAGTCGGCCCTCGACATTCCCACTAGGAATCTGCATCCTGAATGCCTTTGAGACACAGTTACTGCTATCTGCCATAGGCAAAGCCCTGCAGGCAACATCTTACTTAATTCTCACAATAAACTCAGAAGGTAGGCATTGATTTGGGTGTGGAACAGATGAAAAAGGTGAGGCTCAGAAATCATGTGCCCAGTATCATGGAGCAGGTAATGATCATATAACTATTAGGTATTTGTTGTGTACCAGGCATCTTCTAGTGGCTTTACGTGAATAAATTAGCTTAATCCTCACAAAAGCCTTATGAGGAAGGGGTCATTTATGATCTCCATCTTGTAAGGAAATTGAAACACTGAAGTTAAGTACCTTGCTCAAGGGCACAGTGAGAAGGCCTGGCTTGAGAGCCAGGTAGCCATACCCTTGAGTGGAATGAGAGTTGAGCCGGGTCTGACCCAAACGCCCACCTTCTTTATGCCCTACCAATAACCATTCCCCCACCCCAACTTACCTGTCGGCTGTGTCCTGGGCTGGATATACTTGAAGGACTGGATTGTGATAAAACTAGGCTGCTACTTTTCCCAATCTGAAAGACACCAGTGAAGCCCTATTCAGATACATGAGCCAGTTGGGAAGACCCACACATACCACATCGCTTGGGGAAAGAAGAAGGGCTACCCAATATGTGCTCATTTTCCTCTCTCCCATCTGGAACTGGTGTTTTCATCTTAAATGGCAGAGAAAATGAAAACACTTTGGAGAGTGTCTTGATGAGGCCCTTTTCCCAGAGGGGAAGTGGAGGAGAACTCTTATTTCTGCTTCCCAGATGTACAGACTACAAGTTTCGAGGAGGAGGAAGGCACCAGGCCAGAGGCCAGGCCCCTCCAGGGAGCATTTCATTCAGCAGAGGCCTAGCTCTTCCACTTGTGGCCAAAGGGTAGACTAAGAGTGAGATTTAAGTCTCAGACTCCATTGTTTTGAGGCCAGACTCCTCTGAGTCAGTCAGGGACCGAAGTTTGAGTCTTTTTCTGGGTCAGTTTTGTGGGCCAGGAGATCAGTGCAACCTTGTTGTTCTTCAGATAAATAATAAGATGGCGTGGAGTTTCCCCTTCAAATAGGAGCAAGATCCTAGCTCAGTGACTACTACACTGGGATGTGACTATTGAGCTCCTCCTTTACTCTGTGACTGTCCTGGACAAACAGTGGGCTGGGTCAAGTAAGCACCCGGCCCCAAATCAGCTTCAGTTCTTGGGCCTATAAAGAACTCATCTTCAACAATGGTTTGGCTTTGCACAGATCTTGGTCTTAACTTCCATCTTGTTTTAGTTAGATTAAAAATCCCTGAGGCAAATTCTGGCCTTGCACTCCCAGACACAAACAGATCCCCAATTTGTTCCCAAAGCACATGTTTACCTTGAATTTCTCAACCTACTGCCAAGTCAATCTTCTAACAACAGACTGCAAAAGCCTTTCCCCCAATACTTAGATATCATGGTAGTGACCCTGGACAAGGCTTGTTTTAATGGCCTGGTGACATGCATCCAGTTATTACTTGCATCAGAGAGCCAGAGCTGACTAGACCCAAAGCAGTCATTCAGCTATCTGCTTTTTTGATTTCCCTCCTCATGAACCCTTTCAGGAGACTTGTCTCTTTTGCTGGTTTTAGCTGATTCATCATGTTTACTAAGCATTTCATTCATTTGGGCCACAGCCCAAAGCATCCACAGAGGATCTACTCAATTCAGAGGCACATTAATAGAGGCCTAGAGGCTGAGAGCCCAGACTTCAGAGACAATTGCCTCGGTTAAAAATCCCAGCCCTATTGACTTGTTGTGTGACTGTGGTAGCATTGGTGAACCGTCCTGTGTTTTGGATTATTCATTTGTAAACTGAGGGCACTAACAAGTAATGACTAAATGAGTTCATGCATCTCAGGTATTTGGAACAAAGTCTATCTCATAAGTGTTAGCTGCTAAAACTTTTATCTAAAAGGGGCAAAACTATAGCCTTGCTGCTCAAAGAGTGAGACTTGAAAGACCATGGTGGCAAAGTGCTAATGTAGTCTGTTAGAAATGCGGACACTCAGGACTCACCCCTGACCTGCTGGTAGAAAATCTGCATTTTAACAAGAACCCCCAGGTGATTCATCAGCACATGCCACAGCTCTACCCTGCTTCCTGAAACCTGTAGTTGGGATTGCCAAGCAGTTCAGTCTCAGGGAAGGGCCTGTGGGTGCTGGCCCATTCCTGTACCCCAAGAGCTGGGGAGTCAGAATGGTGGCACAACTGCCATAGCTGCAAATGTGAATGGCCCGGTGGCTCTAGTGTGAGGACTTTCATCTCCCTCTTTCACCTTTGCTTCTGTTTGCAGCTTACCTGTCCCTGGAGATCCAAAGTTGCTATTTCTCATGTGTTTACCTTTACCTATGATTTCTGAATCTCGTTAACAACTGCCTGTATCTCCCCAAAGTTGTCATCCCCATAAAGGTTTAGGATCTGGCCCACTGAACACTGCGCTTTGCAAACCTAGAACTGCTGCAGCAGTCCTTGCATGCTGCTTCAGCGTGTGCAAGGTGGCTGAGAGGCTGTACACTCAGTCCACCTGTTGGATGGCTCCCAGAGAATAGAACCCCATGCTACCCTCCCCACCTCTGCTCTACCATCTATGCCCTGTGACACTAGAGCCTGGTGGCTCCCCCCAGGCTGACAAAGACTTGACCTGAGGATGAGAACAGAGCTCAAGGAAGAGAAAAAAAACAGGAATTTTTTTATGGAACCTGCCCCATTTCCCCACCTTCCTTACAATATACATCTCCTCTTGTACAATGCAGTCAATACCTCTGCACCGGTTGGTGTCAAGTGCAGTTTTACTTTAGGAAGCTAAGAGTCCTTCCTGTTAGGACAAAGTGGGGGTCAGGGAAGCCTAGGAAAGTGAGAACAACCACCTGGGAGCCAGATGCACAAGTCACCACTCTACAGGTGAGATGCTGGCCCCACTTAACCTGCCTGGGCCTCGGGCTCTTCCTAAGGGGACTGCAATAGATCAGTTCAAACTGCTTAGTGACAGAACTCCTTCATGAAAGTGACCTTGGAACCTCATGACACAAAACAGGAGTGGGGAATTCAGGAATTTCTGTGACTCAGTTTCCCCATCACACCTGAAGTGCTGATAACCATGACACCAATTGCAAGGGATTGTTGTGAGGATTTTTTTTTTTTTTGAGACTAGGTCTCGCTATGTTGCCCAGGGTAGTCCCAATTCGGGATCCCGCGGACCTAGGCGATCCTCAGCCTCAGCCTCCCACGTAGCTGGGATTACAGGCGTGCGCCACCACGTCCAGCTATGTTGTGAGGATTAAATGAGGTAATATTTGTGAAGTGCTATGCATAGTATCTAGTGCATAGCAAAAAAAATACTGTAAAAATATCTGTTAAATAAATTGCTCTCAGAGCAGAGGGTGAAAATTGCCTGCAGTGAAGTTGAGAAGGGAGTTGTTTTCATCACCTGTCTGAGCCACCTGGCTAAGCAGGGATGCTGCCCAGCTTCCCTACCCACCCCACCCACCCACAGAGCCGATGAAGGCAGTGCCAGGAGTCCCCTGGAAGGATGGGTCCCTTACCTGCCGAGAGGAGGTGCTGTTAACCAGATCGGGCACCGGTGCGAGAAGGCTGGGCGGGTTCTTTTTGTGAACGCTATTCATACCAGGCATTTTAGTGATTTTACAGGCTTTGCTACTAGAACTCGAGTTCTTACGCTTTTTTCCTTCTGATTTGTCAAAAGAGAGGGGCAGAGATGCCACAGCATTGTGTGAGGCCAGAGAGAGGTCCCCTGCAAGGGATGGCACAGAGAGGGGACAGGAGTCGCTGCCACCCACCGAGCCCACGTGTCTCACTAAGTCCGCGGGGCCGCTGGGCAGCGAGGTCCGTCCTGAGGGCTCCAGTTTGGCACTGAGTGGGCTCACCCCATTGTTTGAGTTGTGCACAGACAGACTGTTATAGGGAGGGCCCCCCTGATAGGAGTTCAAAGCTGAACTGGCATTCAAGACACAGTTCTTTTTGTGGGGACCTGATAATGGAGACGAGAGGGATGTCTGCAAAGATAATGAGGAGGAGGAGGAGGAGGAGGAGGAGGAAGTCGAAGACTGTGGCTTCCTCTTTTTGTTACTTGGACACTCGTCGCTACGGGCGGACAGGTCTTTGACTTTTGAGGATTTGCTGGTTTTGGTTTTGGATGGCTTGTGGGATGGGGAAGGGATGACGGCTGGTATCGGGGACACGGCGGGTGGGGCCTTGAAGGTTGAGTCCATGATGCTGAGGGTTGCAGCCACATGAGGGAAAGCTGTGGTGTGTGACATGAGGGCGCTCGCGTCCGGCGATGTCACAAAAGCTGCGTTTGAGAGCATGGCTGATGTCATTATGTAAGAAGAGGTGAGTCTCGAGCTGATGGGAGCTGAAGGAAGATACACAGCACTGGGGTTGCTGAAAGGCTGTAAAACGGATGCCGGAACGGGGGTGGTGATGTGGGCTGCTGGCGAGGGCATGGGGCTATCTGCCGCAGGAGGGATCTTCCTAAACATGAGAGAAGAGTGAAAGAGAAACAGTGAGAAACAGGGCTGGCGTTGCTCCCAAGCTTGATTAATGTGAGCATCAGGGCTACAGAGGAAACCCCGGTAGAACCAGACTATGGAAAATGAAGCCTTGAAGGATGGCAAAATCTGAATTATGGCCCTTCCCTGTGGTTTCCCCCATTGCAACATCCAGCAGCCTTTTTAATCCTTTTCAGGTTTTCAGATCCTTTTCTTCATGGTTGACTACTGGATAATGGCAGATTTGGGTTCATGAACAAAAGGCAAATGTTATTGAGAATATAAATTTCCCCAACAGTATTCCCCTTCTTTTGGAGGGTAGTGATGAAGGTGGCTTTTAATGAGAAGTGGCTATTTCACGTTTAGATCCTGGCTTGAAGAAGAGTGAGGCTAAATAGGACTTTGCCACCTACACAGGTGGGTCAGAGGGTCCCCTCTAAAGCCCCTACACCACAGGCTTTCAGGGCTACCCAGCCCTTCTGTCTCCATGCTGGACCACCCTGCTCTTGACTAAAGGTGATCTGTGAAGTCCTCCTCTCCTCACAGGCCAGCATCCCCCTGTTTTAGCTGTTTGCAGCTCTGCCATTTCCTTGTTAGCTCCTGCCTGCTGGCTCCTGCTGGCACTGGTGGGACTTGGGAAATCATGTTACACTACCTGGCCCCAAGACCAATTTTTTTCCCTGTTGATACTACCCTATACCTCAGCTCTCTCTCAGAGGAGCTATAGTTGGGGCATGATTGCTTTTCAACAGGTTTTCCTGTCCCTGTATTAGGAAGGGGTGAGAGCACAGGGATTTAGTTTGTTCTGGAGACAGATAAAGGACATGGCGGGGAGTCCTTTTGCAGGATGTCTGGGAGCAAACTCCTACCTTCCTACACTCTGTGGAGCCCGGTCAGACTGGAGCCTCCCTGCAAATGCTGTCTTCTGACAATGGTGCCCACTTCCAAACTGTGGCATGGGTGATGTTGCCACTCGGGTGCGCAGAAACTTGGGATTACCATGGATTTCTGATTTTGCAGAAAAGGACACTGACCTCAGGATCCAATGGAACACTTTCATACTCCTTCCCATTTCTTACCTTGCTCTCCTCTGCCCTGTTGCTGGGGAACCCCAGCAAGTAGGAGCTAGCTCACCTTTAAAAACAGCTTTGGAACTCAGCAGGCTGGGACCTGCAATCTGAGAGACCTGGAACAAGGTAATATAGATGGGACCTCACATGGTCCCTTCTTGCCTTGGAGACTACCTCCCAGATGTGGCCTCAGGATGAGGGGCCAGGCAACTCAGGGCCCCTCTGAGGTAAAATGGGGCCCCGCTGAGAAGGAAATGCCTCTAATGAGATTCTTTCTGAAGATTCAATCTGAGGAATTTGAGGAACTCTTGGCTTCCATCTTTTGGGTGGAATTCAGAGGACTATTTGGTTACAGAAGCATAGTTATTGAAATTATCAGACAAAGGACATAAAATACAAGAGAAGAGAACACTGCCAAAGCCACTGTGGCCATGACAGTGTTTGAAATTAACTTTCTCTCAAGTCTAAAGAATGTAATAGTTCCTGTCAGCACCAAACAAGTGCTCTATTACTACCTGTTGCAATGAATGGATGGATGGATGGATGGATGGATGGATGGATGGATGGATGGATGGATGGATGGATGGATGGATGGGTGAGCGGGTGAATTCTCAGCAGCAACAAAACCATATTGTCGGGAACTATGCATGCTGGGCAAGGACTCCCATATAATCACACTTGAGAGGTAGAGACACGCCCTAAAACTGCCTGGCACTGCACACCCCCTTCCTAAAGAACCAGGGAACATCTCCTGAGTCAGCACACTGTACTTGCTGCCTCTGCTGCCTGGCAGTACTACAAGCAGCCTCCTCAGTCTTCCTTAACTTGGGGTTCTTACCAGCTAAATCTGGGTAGAAATATATGTGGGCAGGTTTGGAATTACTTGTAATAAAGTTATTTACAAATACCATCTGACTTATTTAGAGAGGACCTCAATCAACCACCATCACTGGGATCTACTCTGAATGTCCTGATTTATAATGTTCCCATTAAATAGTATAAATTTAGGCTTCAACTGTGCTGACAAGCAGAGCAGGAGTCCTTAGTCTTAACCTGGCTGCCACTCAGGATTGGGATAGATACTATTTTCCAGCATAGTTTCTACCCCCTTTTGTTCCTTTCCCATTATACACAGGATAGCAAAGGCAGGAGGGGAGACAGGATGAGAGAAAGAGGCAGGATAAAGGGCATGTGGCAACTCACTGTCCCCTCGGGTCCCTTCTCCCCATGCTGAATAGTGTGTGTTTTTCTAGGTGCCAAATGGCAGCGGATTGCAGCTCTGCCCGCTGGTCTATGGATGTCCCGCACAAAAGCCCACAGATGCAAATAAATTACTGACAGTGCCCATCCTCCCCTGCCAGCTGGCATGGAGATCCAGATGCTGACCTGGCTGAAAGAGAATACTGTGTTGGCGTCTCCTGATGCAGAGTTAAATGCTTGTTAAAGAAAAAAGAGTCTTGGCCGTTCCTTTTCTTCCTAATGTCTTCCATGCCCCCATCGGCTGCCATCCCTCCAGGTTCGGGCCCGTCGGGGCCTGGGGTTTGGGCAGCGAGGTTGAGAGGGCAGCGGGGTGCTACGCTCTCCAGAGTTGACACCCAGGCAGCCCCAATGTTGCTCAGTGACAGCAGATTGGTTAGGCAAGTCCTGAAAAGGGGGGAGGGACCTGATGCCCTGTGACTCGGGTTTCTGTGCCTGAGGAGGAAAGGAATATGGAGCTTGAGCTGACAGGACACCAGGTAGCGAAATACAGATCAATACATTCCTTCCACGTGTCCAGGATTTATACTTCCACAACACAGAAGCTCAAAGAGCTGCGAGAATCACCAGGGCTGGCTGCCATCTTGGGGGGACAAGCTCAGAGGATGAATAACCCAATAACTGAGAACACAGTAACCCAACATGCAGTGCCAAATTGTTGCTGTTTGAATGGACACTGGTAGCATCAAGGGTGCCTTTTAGACACACTGGGCAGTCGCATAAATGGGAAGAAATGATAAGCTTCTCTTGTGGCCCTTTCCGACTTCACATGAAATGTCAACATCGAGTATTCAGTCTGCTCTCAGAGTCTAATGCAGACACATGGGACTGGCTGCTCCTCTAGATACAGGTGTCAGAGCTCTTTACACATCATGATGCAAAGGGACTGTGGAGCCACTGCTGCCTGGGAGAGAGGAGGAAGCGAGGGAGAGGAGCAAGTTTTGAATGTTGTTCCCATCCTTACCCGCCAGTGCCCTTCCATTTCTCAGGAATGCCTTCCATGTACTTTTCTGGCTTCACAGGGCAGGGTGTGGGGATTTTCGTGTTGGCCTTTGGGAATCATCTGGGCCTAGACCTGAGGCATTCAGGATTCTAATAGAATACAGCATTCAGGAGTTCACCTTTGTAAGAGTGAGGGGGTGAGGATAACAGGCAGGCCTGATGTTATCAAGTGTTATGTTGTAAAAGAACCTAGGTCTGTCCTTCCTTCACAGGAGTATTTTCCAAAGTCAAAGTCTCCTCTCTTTTTATGAGTCTCCTATTAAAATGTCAATACATTGGGGGAAGCTGGAGAAGAAAGGAACCTTAGAGAAATGGAACACAGCTTGGGGTAGGGGTGGAGTCAAGGGAGAAAGAGGTGTGAGCAGAGGTGAGGAGAGTTCTAGGGAGGTGGGAAGGGCCAAAGACAAGCTTAACCAACTTCACAACATCACTCAGATCTGCCCTATTGGTTGCTGTACATTTTCCCCCACAGGACATTAAACAATTAGAAATGGCCCATAAAATTAAGAACTTTTTAGTTTTGCTATTGTAGCATATACAAACAGAAGCATATTCTTAACATTGTTAGATGTCCTTAGTTGTAGCCAACAGCCCCTTTAAGACTGTGAAATAAAAAGGCTACTCTCTTTTCATATAGTTTAGAAGATTTTCAACGTGGAAATGATTTCAAAGAACACAATGCATACCTAACACATCATCTGTGTTTTTGAAAAACTGTAGGCAGATCATTAAGAAGAGCTCACATTTAAGAATTAATCACGAGTCCTGACTTCAGAGTAACTTTGTTCTGTGAGAAGCTGACTGCTGACATTCATTTAGAAAGCTGGGGTTCAGACAGTTGTAGGACAGCTCTGATCTGATACTGCACAATAATTGTTCACTTACTTCCACATCTGTGAATTCAAGTGTTTTTCTACCATGGAGTTTAGTGCGAATCGAAAACGATCCCATCTTCTATCAAACACATAGTACCCTCGTCCCATGAGGCGACTCCCGAATGAGCAAAACTGTGAGGGAAAAAAAAAACGTTTTAATTTTGATTACAGGTTAATAAGCTAATATAAACCATACAGAGAAAAATAACATTTGCATAAATACACACAGGGGTACAATTTTACTCAAAATAAAGAAGCAAATAGCACTGAAGCCAAAAATAATTCCGTGGCGCTTCATTTTGAGCTCTAGATTTTCTATAGTCTCGCGTAACGACTCGGCAATACTGACATTCAAGACGCTGTGGTGCCGCCGAGGGCTACCTTCTCTAGACCTCAATTTGGGGGAAAGGGGCCGACTGATGAATTTTCAGCCCCTCCTGTTTGTCCTGTCCTCCCTCTTCTCAAGGAGTTCAGCGGCTCCCTCCTCAGCACTGTAATGGAAACTGCCTGAGCTGGTGTTCTGGGTCTCCTGCCAAGTGGTCACACCTTTCCTGCCTGTTGTCAACAGAGCTACTTCACTTCTAAGCAGACCAAACTCCTTCCCTTCCTGTCCTGACCTCCTCTCCCGCCTCCTATTAGTACCTGGAACACATTCCAACCTCCACACTTAAATTCATGCTATTCCCCTGCCTGGAGTCTCCTTCCCTTTGCTGTCACCTTGATTCTCCCTGCCTCAGAGCCATAATCAAGATGCATTTCCAAAGGCCTGTCTCTGATTTAAGCTTGCCACTTTGACCTCTCAGGACATACCTCATGCACTTTATACACTTCACCTCAGAGTCACTGTGAGGCTGCATTGGCATCTCTAATGCCATGAACCTGGCTCAATTATAAATGTCAAAAGTTTGGGGACCCATATGCCTCTTCTTCTTTCTTAGTATTGGGACAGTAAGGGTTTGGATTAAAGAATTCATGCAGGATTTGTCTTGAATCCATTCTTTAATCCAAAAACCATCACATTTAAAACATGTGGCTAAATAGGAGCTGTTAGATATGGAATAGACATCATTTGATTATGATGTCAGGACCAACAGAAGGCTAGTAGACAGAAATGCAGGAAGTGGCCTCTGAGAAGGTGACATTTGGCTGGGTTAGAGCTCAGGCGAATCTGCAAATGACTCTATAACTCAAATAGAGCATCTCCCCCTTCCCCCAGGGCTCCCAGCAGCTCCCTGGCCTCCATCCCAGACACAGTGCTGGATTGGCACTCATACCACAAACCTGCCTGGAACCAGCCTGTGGAATAGTTCTCAGGAGAAAATCCAAGACCATCCCTTTGTTTCTGCGTATGTTTCGGGTATTTTGCATTTAAAACCTTGCCACTACAGCTACTAGTTCTGATGAAAAACTTTTCTGCACCTTCATATTAAGTGCTCATTGACTACACTGCTAAGGGCACAAAGGGAATTCTCTGCATGGGGGTAGTCCACAGCAGTACCAGGAGCTGTTCCAGGTCTCAGCATCTTTTCTTCCTCTATCCCAGTTGATCAACATACATTGAACTGGCTTCATTACAAGAAAAAATTAAATGCATCAATTGACCATGAGAGAAAGGACAAAGCGAAGAAGCAAATCTATATTCCTTTCATTTAAATCAGTAAGACATTAAGGAGCATGACTCCTCCACAGCCAGAGCTAACCTGTTGGTTTATCATTTGGATAAACAAATGGATGCATTTCAAAGACTGGCCTTTGGGTGGAGCCATTTCTCCCCATTGCAGACCTGGAAGCAGGAGGCACCTTTTTGTCCTTTGCTACCTCTATCTTCAGTTCAGTCCAGATGCAAGGCTAGATGCACAGAGGCTGCTGTTCTTGGTCATGCAGTATGCCTCAGCAGACCTGCAAGTCCACAGTGGACACTGTGGCAGAACTTACTGGCTGCTAACCACAGCAAACTCGCACATCTCCCTGTCTTTTGTTAACAATACTACACCATTCTTTTGGTATCTGAGAGACAGCAGTGGGCAGGGGAAGCAGGTCTTTCCCCAGAACCTTGGCATGAGTATTGCTGTCACTATAATCTGTCTTCTGCTATGGATTGGGCTGGGGATGGCAGATATAAGGGAAAGTCAGCTGGGGGGTTGATAGGAAGATGATCTTCCCTAACAAATGGTATAAGGTAGCATTATAGAAGACCCCTTTTCTGCTTATCCATTTCCATCCTGTGTCTGGAACTGTGGCAGACACATCAAGACCGTGTTGAAACGCAGAGATACAGAACTGAACTTGGAGCCACCCACCTACTCCTTGGCTTTGTGTTATATGAGGTAATTAAATAACCATAGTAGATAAACTGTTTGAATTAAGTTTTCTACTATTGGCAATCAAAAACACTCCTAATTTCCCCTATTTCTGTACTAGAGAAGGAGTAAAGTCTCCAGCCGTTGGTGAGCTAGGGGTTACCATCATTCCCAGGAACGAAAAGTGAATTTGGCTTTCCTTTATCACACAGCTTGAAGAGAGGAGGGATTCACACTATTTGGTGCAGGATTGACTGCACCCACATATAACACAAACTAATTATGTAGGACTCACATTGGTGTCAGAACAAAGTGGCTATGGGGTCCCATGTTTCAGGCCCCCTGAACTGGACTCTGACTGATAGTAGCATCAGACATTCCCTTCATAAACGTTTGCACAGAAAACAAGCCTCTACGTCATACCTCCTTACATTTCTCAACTGTATTTTAATGACTTTCTGAATTGTTAGAATAAACTCTTTCAAGGAATAAGGAAAGAATAACCTTTTCATTAATCACCAATCATGCTGACATTACATGCTTCCTTCTTTCTTAAACACACACACACACACACACACCGTTCTTGTGCCATATGGTCACACTTACTACTAACAATAAAACTCAGAACCAACAGAGGAGAAAACCATGTAGAGGACTGGAGCCTGGCACACAGCTCAGATGGACAGTTTCCAAAGCAGGTGAGCTAGACTAGCTCTAGACATTGAAGGCTATGTTTTCAGATGGGTAAGGCTGGGAGGTCAGCTTGCCAGTGCACTTATATAAACACCATTTCCCAAGCACTGCTGCTTCAAAGGGGACCACAGATACTCAGGTGTTTAAAGGATCCTAATGAGCAGGGAGGCTTTTCCTTTCCTCCTATAATTTGCAAGAATTTTTCTAAGGTAGTCACTCAACCTCAGGGTATACCTTCTTATAAAACATTGTTCTGCCAACATGCTGTCTGACACCATCAGCTATATACCCCAAAGCACAGGGAAGGAAAATGCATGGAAGGAAAAGGAAGGTGGCCTACCGAAAGAGGTCTGGGGTGGTGGGTGGAGAACTGACAGTCTAACTTCTCAGCTTCGTCGGCTCCGTCCATTTCCCCTTCATCACTTGATAGTCGACTGGCAAGGTCACCTCCAGCGGGGGGCAAGGGGGGTTCCGGAGTGTAGCCACTATGATTTGAAGACGTGCTGCTGCTTATGCTATTTGCAGATGATGGTCTAGGGTAAGAGACAATAAACATAATAAACTTTTCTGAGGTAATATGCCCCACCCAGTAAATGGAGCTTAGAAGGCAGGCCATTTAGCCTTCAAGGGTGTCAAGGCAGACAGGTCAATGACAAATTTGCACAAGGAGAAACAAATGAAGGTTGAGAGGGTTAGCTACAAATTGCTCTCTACAGGGAACTGGTAGAACAGAGGCTTAAATTCGGGTACCAGGGAAAACTAACAGTGTAAGCAGAATATAAAATAGTTATGTGACAGAGGTAGCCCCACTTCAAACGAATGTTCTGTGAATTCAGTTGGCATATAGGGAACTTACACTTGCTATGTGGTTACTTTAAAGTGGAGCTTGGTGGGAAGATCAACCACGTAAACAAGTTCAAACAAATGAACAAAATATTAGTGATGATGAAAGACAGCCCTACAAACGCTTTTTTGGTACTATTAAAACATGACATGAATAATGCTGGGAGAGTTTTCTGACCACTGGTGACTATGCAGGTACCTCTCTTTTCCCAATAAACTTGTCCTTTTAAAATGAAAAAGAAAAAAAAAGTTGGGAAAACTGTACTGTTATATGCAAAAGAGATAGATCACTAGATCACTATATTTCACATCACACACAAAAATCTATTTAAAAGGGGTAAAAGATTTGTACAGAAGACCCAAGACCACAAAATACATAGACAAAACCATAGGTAAAACACTTCACAGCATAAGCTTATGGAACATCTTTGCAGATTTGTCTCCAACAAGGATAACAAGGGAAAACATAAATGGTACTGCATAAAACTGAAAAGCTTCTACACAATGAAACTGTAATCAAACCAAAAGGACACCCCATTGAATGGGAAAAAAAGTATTTGCATACCATACATCTGATATCAAAGACTTGCAAAGAACTCATACACACCTACAAAAAGAAAACAAATAACCCAACTAAAAAATGGACAAGAGAACTTCTCCATAGGCATACAGATGGCCAATAGGCACATGAAAAATTATTTATCATCACTTATCATCAGAGAAATGCAAATCCAAACCACATCTGTAAGAATGGCCCATATTAGGAAAGACTAAAAATAATAAATGCAAGAGATATGGAGCAAAAAAAAAAAAAAAAAACCTTTCACACTTTTGGTAGAAATATAGACTGGTTCAACCCTGAAGAGTTTTCAAGGGATTACAAAATGGATCTTCCATATGACCGGGTAATTCCACTCTTAGGTATCTACCCACAGAATATAAAGTAAACTATTTTGAAAGTAAACTTGCACTCCCATGTTTTCTGCAACACTGTTTACAATGCCCAAGATAGAGAAACAACCTAAATGCCTCAAAAAACAGATGAATGGATTACGAAGATATAGTGTGTACGTATATGTACACACACACACACACACACACACACACACACACACACACACACACTATGGAATACTATTCAGTTATCAAGATAAACTTATTTGTGGCAACATGGATTGGAGCCATAGGAGATAGTGCTAAGCTTTATCAGTCAGAAAGAGAAAGACAGGGCTGGGCACGGTAGCTCGTGCTTGTAAGCTTCAGCCTATGAAGCGGCTGGGGCTAGGGATCGCAGTTCGAGTTCCGCCTGGGGCCCGTAGCGAGACCTAGTTCCAAAAAATAGCTGGGCGTGGTGGCGCACGTCTGTCATCCCAGCTACCTGGGAAGCTGAGGCTGGGGATTGCTTGAGTCTGTGGTACCCCGGGCAACGAGAGCCCGCGGTTCCACTGGCAAAAACAGCGAGACCTGGTCTCAAAAAAAAAAAAAAGAAAGAAAGAGAAAGACAAATATTGGATAGTGTCACTTGTGTGTGGAATATAGAAAAACAAAGCAAAATATTGGATAAAACCAAACTAAAAAACTAACTCTTGTAAACTGACTGTGGATTGGAGCAACCACAGAGAAAGGAGGTGAGACAAGGACAAAGAAAAGAGGGACCATAAGAGTCTGTGGGAGTAGACTATGGGTTATTTGGGGGTAGGCATTTTATGACAGCAATGTTTGAAGGGGGATCCTAAGCTTCTATAATGGACATGATGCAAACCAGTATTAACTAAATAAAATATTTTGAATTAAAAAAAAAATGTTGAGCCACGAGGCTCACTGACATGAATAGCTTATAGTAAATGCTTTTTCTCTGTGAAGGAATGAATGAATTCTGTTTGCATAGCAATCCAACAAATCTCATCTTAGTTTCAACTAAGCCTTATATAAAAGCAATGGTAAATATGAGGTGGCAAGACTTTCTAAGCACTCAAAACAAACTGCTAAAATCAAAATAAAGCAAAATGTGGCCACATTAATAAAGAGAAAGATGAGAAACAGGCAAAATTAATTGTAGTTAGTTTTACTACTTCTCCACTTTCATCAAGTGATTGATGAGGGAGTGAATAGGGAGAAAGAAAATGTTGGGGGAAATTGAGATCTTTTTCAATTGGTTTCCTAACATTCTGCTTTGAAAGCTGATCCTTCAAGAAACATGATTTGTCTCTTTTTCTCTCATTTTCACCCTGGATTCCCTGTTGCTTTGAAATCTTCCTGGGTGTCAAATACCTGAGTACAAGCCAGAACTCAAAAGCACAGTCATTTAAAATCATAGGCACAAAGGTGAAAACAATCCAATTCCACCAGTAGGATTGGATAAACAAAATATGGCAAATCCATACAGTGAAATATTAATTAACTCTTAAAAATATTAATTAGCTCTTAATGGGCTTCTGCTACATGCTTAAAAATGGATGAACCTTGAAGGCAATTTACCAAATGAAATAAGTCAGACACAAAGGACAAATATTGTATGACTTCACGAATAGGTGATATCTAGAGAGTCAGAGACAGAAAGTAGAATACTGATTATCCGGGAACTGAGGCGGGAATCGGGGAGTTAGTCTTCAATGGGTGCAGTTTCAGTACTGGATGATGAAGGAGATGGATAGTTACACAACAATATAATCTTTTGTGATTTTATATATTTGTTTTTAGCACAATTTAAAAAAAGTTTTTTTATTCATTATAAGAATTTTTCAATCATAGAAAGAATTTTGTCAGTATGACAACTTACTATTGACTATTACTTTCACTGCTTATAAAATAAAAGATAAAAAAAGATAAAATAAAAAAATCAAATCGAATCAAAGATGTCATTCAGTTTGACACACTAAAAGTCTATAGCCCAGAGAACACATCTCCCCAGGTGCATTCCCAGACACCTACTCTCCTGTATCTGGAGGACCGATGACACTATTGCTTGCGTATAGCTGAAGATCCAAATAGTAGCACAATTTAGAAAATGCTGAAACATATAAAGAAAGAAAACAGCATCCCTAATGTAATTCTATCATTCAAATGCTCAAGATCAAGTGCTGTTAGCATCTTTATTTATAGCCTTCCAGGCTTTTTTACTGTGCATACACAATCACCTGCACTTTTACATAAGAACTGGATTACAGGATGCATACTATTTTCAGATGTGGTTTTTTTAAATTTAGTGAAGTTATAAAAAAATATTTCCATGTAGAGAACGATTTCCTCATTTTAAATATCCCACAGTATGGCTGTATCACAATTTTGTTAATTAGTCTATTGATGGACATTTGTTTCCATACTTTCTCTCTCTTTTATTTTATTTTTAAGAGACCAGGTCTCACTATGTTGCCCAGGGTTGTCTCAAATCCACGGACTCAAGTGGGTTCGAACCACGATCTCAAGCCTCCCAGGTAACTGGGATACCAGGCGCATGCCATCACACCTGTCTTGTTTCCCATACTTTCTTTTCTTTTTTTTCTTTTTCTAATTTATTTATATATAAATTTCACATCATTGTAATCCCAGGGATTTGCCCCCATCTCCCACCATTCCCCCCCCCCCC